>JASSRZ010034109.1:0-2500 GCA_032164315.1 Malacoctenus gilli | reverse complement strand
GCATCACCTGGCTGGCCTTGGAACGCCTCGGGGTCCCCCCAGAGGAGCTTGGGTTTGTGGCCAGAGACAGGGAAGTCAGGCAGTCTCTGCTGAGACTGCTGCCCCCGCGACCCGGCTCCGGATAAGCGGTGGACGATGGATGTATGGATGCTGGTGTTGAAGTAATGATGTGGACAGACAGATGTGAGATTTGCTCTTGTTGGCAGACATTTATTCAGTGTTTAATGTATCTGAGAACGACCCCTCTTGGTTTTGATGCTCTTAAATTGTGTGCTGAAATGACAGTGTGTGTAAGAATGAATAAATGCCTTGACAGTGGGTAAAGAATGTCTGGCAGTGATCCTTGAAAGGCTCCGTGCATTTTCAAGGAAAATTCACGATTGTTTAGAAACTCTTTGCAGTTTTCTGTGGTCTTTGTTTTCACAACTATTTAAAGAGGCAAAATGGAGTTTTCTAATAATACTGCCACCTGTGGTCAAAACACAGAACTGCAGCACTCTTCTGCTCGTTCTCATAGCGCGCGCTCGTACGAGCACACTTCAGAGCAAAAATTAACCCCCTATGAAGAAGACACTGATTCACAAGAATGAGGTCAAAAAATTGACCGCTCACAGAGGTAAGAAAATTGTCTCTAAACATGACAATTTATGGACACACCCATGATCACTTTGAAACGTAAATGCTCTGGCTTGCTAGCTTTCGTTTTAGGCTAGCATGCTATCGCTAACCCTAAAAGAATGTACTCACAGACATACAACCGGCAACAGTGAATCGAGAACAACACAGGGCCATTTTCAAAGTTCGGTGTTATCTCTTCTTCGCACCACAACACTGGAAAACAAGCTTTCTCAACTTGAACGCAGCGTTAAAATGTTAACTGACAGAGCGGAGGACAGCGAGAACAGGAGCCGCAGGGACAACATAAGAATCACGGGGATGAAAGAAGGTGCAGAGGGGAGACAAGCCGTCAAAACTTGGCTTCCGGAAGTACTGCATTTTGAGATCAAGCTAGGCACCGTTAAGATTGACCGGGCGCATCGGGCCCTGGGTCCACTGAAGGAGGGCTATAACAGACCTGTCATCATTAAGCTGCACAATTTTAGTGACAGACAGAAGATTCTCGCAGCAGCCAGAGTGAAAGGTGAGCTGACCTACCAGGGCTCTAAACTTCACATTCGCCCGGACCTGTCCGCCCAGGTGAGGGAATCCAGACGTCAGTTTAACGGGGCATGCAAACTCCTCATCCAGCGAGAGATACACTTCCAGATGCGCTACCCAGCGAATCTGTGCTTCACTCTAAATGGGAAAGATTACTCCTTCAAAAGTCCACGAGAGTCCGAAGACTTTCTCCACAGCACCGGCAGCATGGCAGCGGATACGTAGATGTTTACAGGCGAGCGGAGATGTTTTCCCCCATGAGAGCGGCGACATGTGGACAACGACACACCGGTGCCACGGAGACAGTAGGACTCAGATTCAGGATTTATGTTTGATTTAAAGGACTCGATCTTATCTGTGAGTATGGATATATCTCTTTTTTTGGGGGGGACTTGAAGAGCCACTAATGGGAGTGTCTTATTTTTGGTTATTTATATGATGATGCTTACTCATAGACGGAGACTTTCGTTGTATTTTATTTCTCTGATCGTTTGCAGCGGGACTTGTCCCCTGTGTAATTAACACCTTTGCTTTTTAAATCGTTGACATGCTGTCGCTGCACATATTTGACGGGCTGGGGTTTGATTATAGTTATGATTATATGCTGGGTCGGCTTGGGAGGGGGAGAGATGTAGAGAAGGAGGATCAGCAATGGGAGGGATGTGCCTTCAGCTGGTTTGTCAGTCTCTCTTAGTGGTGGAGGGATACCTCTCAGCCTCACTCATCCCAAGATGTTTGTTACAACGGTTTGGTTGTTTTTGTTTGTTCTTTGAGGGTTCTGCTGTTAAGTTGGGGTTTAATGTTCTGTTTTGAGGGGGTTTCACACAGTCTTTTTTTTTTTTCTCCACCGCCTATTTGTGTTTTGCTGCCAACACAACACAATGCAATATGCCTCAGCCCCCTGTATGACTCTGATTCAATTAATACTTTAAATGACATTCAAAATGTTGTATGAATGACTTTAAAATAATTTCACTCAATGTGAAGGGTATTAATCACGTCATCAAACGCCAGAAAATTTTGACTTTCCTGAAGAAAGAGAAGTGCCAAATAACATTTCTTCAAGAAACCCACCTCACTGATCTAGAGCACATTAAACTGAGGAGAAGCTGGGTGGGACAAGTTTTCTACTCGTCTTATAATTCAAAAAGCAGGGGGGTAGCCATTCTTTTACATCGCTACCTGCCATTTACTCTTGACAGGACAGTAACAGACAAAGAGGGGCATTATGTATTACTATCTGGCTATTTATATGGTGAACATGTGTGTAACCCAGGTGGTTAAAGGTCAGGCACTCTGGTCACGCGGGTTGGTGCAGCTTCCTGTGTGCAGCCTGTGTGGG
>JASSRZ010034108.1:0-17500 GCA_032164315.1 Malacoctenus gilli | reverse complement strand
TTTCCAGCACGTCTTTACAAGTGTCCTGGACAGGGACCGCATTCACGTCACCTGTCCGACAGTTTCCACCTTCCCTGTGTGTTTCAAGTCTACCCCACCAAGAAGCTTGTTACATCCCGTTGAACTTTAGTTGAGCCAACTGAATGTCTCTCTACCGGCCTGTCCGATGTCCTCCATTGTTCCTGAGCGTCATCAACTGATGCAACTGTGGCCACTGTAATGTCTAATGTGATACAATTGAAAATATTTGAACAAGCTGTTTTTCAAAACTTGTGGATTAGCAAGGTGCCTTTAAAGACCCTTCCAAAGCATGAATGAATGTTTTTTTACTGAGTGTTGGCATTCCATCTTTCTGAGTCTGGTCATGTGGTTAAAGGCGCTACATGAGTTTAAAGACCAGAAACTGTTCAAGTCCATTTAACAGCCGAGTTTGGACGGCGTCCCATCATCACTTCAGCAAATCTCAACCTGGTCTTACTGGACGAACATTCAGACGCTGGACTTTTCAGTATAATAGAGTGACAGTCATGGAGCCTACTCGTGTGGGACCTGTTCTCTTAGTGCAGAGGCATTGTCCGTCAAGTCACCAAGGTCCCGCTTCCTCCCAGGAAAGTGCAGAGTGGCCTACATGAAGCCTTCACTTGGTTCCATCTGCACTTTAGAGATGTATAGGCAGGCTTCACCAGCCAATGTTTTGATTATGGAACTGACTCATTAGTAACGGTTTGACTGCTTCTTCTTGTTTGTTTCACTCATGAACAACTTACATGATTTTAATCTTCCGGATTCAGAGAGTTCCATCTTGTGTTGTACATGAACAGATAATGCAGTAAAGAGTTCCCCTTGAAAAGCTAGAACCCCCCCCCCCCCCCAAACATCCAAAGAATCAATTACGGACAAATGCATCGCAAACGGTGTTGATCCCGGCACTGGTGCAAAATTACATTTACAAAGTGTTCACTGAGCATCTGGAAAATTCACTCTGTCAACAGAACTCAGTAGTATTCTCAGTGAGACAAGCAGCAGTCGCTGTTGATGTTCTTGTCATTGATTTTGCAAGACGGAGGCATGGTGGAAGTGAAGGCCCCAGCAGCTTCCCAGCTCTAATCAACATGACAAGGACGGCTCCTCAGATTCCAATTTCTCTCATAAATATGAACTCATTAATCACAGCTGTCCAAGAGGGATTTTAATTTGTTCCTACAACATGTTTTGCCTCAGCCCACGCCTACCCTAAAACCAGACATCCACGCCCAAAAGTGATGAGATTGGACTCTTTGTCCTTGATTTGTTTTGTCTCAATCTCGCCGCCACAACTTTGTTTCTCATGTCTGCGTGTTGTTCATTCGAAAAAGGACTGGGTAAGACTGGTGAGGAAGTGAAATTTTGCGCAGCATCCACTTCCTCTGAGGTGAACAGCTGGTCAGAAAACCTGCTCTTTGTCTTCCATCAGTCCTTTGAAAATACTGTGAAATGCATTCGAGAACTGTGAATTCACAGCTTGGTCTGACTGCAGTTTTTAAAATAAAAAGCAATGTGAGGGGAAAATCAGTTTGGAGACAGTGGGAACCAATCAATCACTTTCGCATCGTGTCTTGAGCAACCAAAAGCAAGGTAGAGGACGGTTTCTGTTAGTCAAAACTCTTTGTCTTGACAAGACGTACAAAGAGCACTGCAGCATTAAATGCCCGGTGATTTTTGGTTTTATTTCCCACCGTGTTTTTTTGGTGACCCTTCCTGTGTTGTAGATATTTCTGTGTGCTTGCATTTTGTCTTCTTTGTCAATTTTTTCCTTCTTCTGGCTTTGGGTGGGGTTTTTTTTTGGAGGGGGGGTTCTTTCTATGTTTCCATTGTGTCCTGTTTTTTCCCACTGTGTTCTCTGCTCCCTTTTTCTCTGCTCCTGTGCCTACTCGCGTCTACACCGCCTCCTCCTCCACCCTCGTGTGTTGTGGCTTCTCCATCACTGTGCTTCACCTTTCTGATTACCCTGACTCTCTCCACCTGTGTCTCTCTTGTGCACCCTCCTTTGTGTGATTACAGTCCTTTGTCATGTTGCCCTTCCCAGAGCTTCACGCCTTTTTCTGCTTTTTGTTTTGGCTTGATGTTTCGTGACGGACGTATCCCTGAACCCACTGAGCCCGACCCATCGCCAACCGACATGGCCTGACCTGACTCAACGAAAATCAATAGACCTCTTTCTTTGACGAACACCAATGTATACTAGACATTAAAAAAAGGGTGAATTTGGAGTTGGGTCGACAGAGAATTTACAAGGAATTACCATTGGTACTGTGGTTTTGGGAATCATGTCTGTGGATGTTCTCAGTCATCCTTATCAAAGGAAAGAGACGAAATCAAATCAGCTTGGCAGAAACTGAGTCCAGTTGACCTGATTGAGTGTCCTTGAGAGATGGTTTAAGTACTAAGAAAGACTATTTTATGCAATCGATGCGGGTGAAAGACAAAACTTTTGATCGGACGAGCCTTTCGTTTGGACGGGGCGCTAAAATTCTCGGAGTTGCATATGCAGCGAATGGAAACCACCTTCCAGAGAGGAAATCTTCAAATCGCTTTGATGTCACGTCTCCTTCTCAAGGGTAAAAAACACTTCTAAAGTGTAGCAACAGGGCTCACGCTCTCTCTCACTGCGTGTGTTGATGTCACAGCTTAATTACTAATTGCACAAGTGGTTTTAATGAACAGATGATAGTCATTTAAGCGATTGTTCCTGATCCTTACGCACAGTATAACTGAACCAAAAATAACAGTGGCGTTGAATCACCAACTGAAAGCCGATTTTTTTTTCTTCACAAACAACCAAACATGGAATGACAACTGAGAAGAAGGCTACGCCAATTATAAGTCTTCTGGTAAACTCCTTCTTGTCGAAAAGAAGCCTAAGGAAGTGGGTGGATACAGGACTGAATAAGTATTTAACATTCAGGTCATCGGATGTCTCATTCATCGATAGATTGTCCTTTGAGTCAAATCACCTCTGAAATCACTTTTGTTAACTGAAGAGAACACAACTAAACATCGAAACAGGACATGAGGTGAAGGAACGGCTGGATTTAAAGGAGGAAGATCTGGGACTGGAAAGACGCTTTAGTGAACTTCACTACATCCTTTGATGGAGATGAGCAAAAGAATTACATGAATTTATTCATGCACATCATCTGAAACATATTCACCGTCAGACCTTTTTTGGAAATGTATTTATTGAGATTCTCCAAACTATTGCCTAAAATACTTTCAGAATAATCTGTCTGTTGCTCTGTATCTCATGTGTTTTTTCCCCCTCCCTTTTTTCAGCTTTGGCACCAAATCATCTCCTTGCATGCTTCGCTCCCTTTTTTTTTTTTTTTCTTTTGCAGCAGCAGGTCTAAACGTGCCAAGCGAGACTTTTAATCCCTAGACTCAGGCAATGAATGTTCTGCTCTCCGTCTTTGTAACAAGTGTATGCACCCATCTAAATGCAAATGTCCAAACCAGCGCTGCAACAAGGCTGCACAATGTTGGCTTTTTTTTCCCTCCTCCATTCGCTGCTCATGTTTCGACATGCTCACTTTTTTCCCCCCTCGCTTGCATTAAACAAATAGGACACTTAAGAAGGAGCAAACAGGCATTGCCTTGCATCAGCCCACAGACACAGGAAAATTCGACTGTTCAATATGTATCTTTTATTTCCTCCCTCCCCTCGGTGCTCACTACACTCCTACTCTCCCTCTTCCGTTCTCTCCGTAGACTCCAAACGGCCCTCTCTTTCTCGCCCATGTTGATGTGTGTCCGCGGACTGTGAGGGGGAGGAAGGCAGTGAGCGACACTTTTAATTTTCCACACGCTGCATCAGTGTCGTGGAAGTGAAGGCGCTGGGTTAGCATTGGCCGAGACAAGAGCTGCCGAGCTGTCTGCCACACTCAGCGCCTTCCACTGGGGAGCGGCTCGCAGACTCTGTCAAGATTGGGAAAAAACACACTGTGGCAAGCCAAGGAACTTTCAGAGGGAACGTAGTGTCTCCAAACAGCCTACTTAGAACATCAGGGGATGCCTTTAGGTGCTCTCTGTGCTCCTGTAGAAAGCGTGCCCTCGCAGACTACATTTCGGTTTGCCGGTGGTTCGTCAGAAACGCAAGCGAGCTTGCCTGCTGTCGTGTGTGGGGCTGTGCTGAGCTGGCGTCTGCCAAACCCAGAGCATGACAATGGGTGCTTCAATGTAAATGGTGAACTACCAAACTGCTGCTCATAATATGTTCTCATCAGTTCCCAAACAACTGCAGTCATGATGCTGTCTCCTCCACCAGTCGAGTACTGGCATTAATGGACAACATAGCACATAAAATTAGACACATAGTTATGAGGGGGCACATAGCTCTGTACCATCGCCATCGAAGTCAGGAAAACATCTTTTTGGATGTTTTGTTCTGCTCTTAACTGTTGTATTTCAGGGAAGACTTTGGAGTTTGAACTGTTTGGAAGAGCTAAATTGTTCCTTTTGTGTAGTTGTTATTTTCAGTGATGTTTTTTTTGTTGGGATTCAAGTGCATAATTGTCAAAATAATTGTATTGAAGTGAAGAGCCACGACATTTCCTCCCAGCTTCAGCTGAAGCTATTTCTCAAGCAGGCAGATCGTCACTGTGTGGCATCAGACAGCCTGAGGTGTAGCAAAGTGCACGCAACCAGTGCTAATCATCAGCTGAAAAAAACAGGTGCATAAAAACACTGTCACATGCTTGACATTGTTCATTGTTTTGCTGCTATTTCCATGCGCTTAGCTTTTCAAAGCAGTGACTTCCGTTTCCTTTTGTATGGGTCAGAAGGCTTGACGTGAACTGCTAAAGGCTGGAGACGTCAACAAGGTCAACGGATGACTGTTAAAGACGGAGGATGGTGGCTTCTGATAAGCTGGGAAAAGTAAAGGTGGGTTTTATGCTGCCAGATGGGTTTGAGGTCTCAGGTAAGCTTTGTTTTCTGCAGTGGCTTTTGTTTGTTCACAAATATGAAAGCAAATGATCTTCCTTCTGTACTTACACAGTTCTAACAGTTTCTTCAGATTTCGCAAAATATTTTTTTAATTTTTTTTTCAATCTAATTAATATTAGCCAATAAAAAGCCATATATTCAGAAGTCAGCTCCATGTGTAATGAAATAGCTCTGCTCCAATTGGGCTATACATTTTTGGGCCTACTTGTTCACTTGTTTCTTTTGTGTGTTTTTTTTCTTCGGTGAAATTACCTGCTCAAAGATCATTCTTTTTGGAAACAAATACTGTTGATGTCCTCATCTGAGGTTTTCAAGGCCTGAAAAAACTCGACATCAAAAAACTGGACTAAAGTTGACATTCAGCTCAGGAACTGTACCGTCAACCGTCTTTGCAGGGTTACCTGGCTGAACGGTTCGGCAGGCAGTGGCACACTTGCTGACTGTTGCTCGCTGCACGTTGTCATAGATGCGCGCAGGAAGAAGTGGATTTGAACAAAGAATAGAGCTTCAGTGTTTCTCACAGGAGTCATACAATCAGTATGATGCTTCATTAGATTCTCTGGAGCGTCTGTGCTCAGGCCTTGATCATGGATGGATGGCTGGATGGATGGATGGATGGATGGGTGGGTGGTTACTTTTGAGAGAGATTTTTCTGCAGAACTCTACTTTTCCTACATACAATGGATGTTCGACATAATGGCACAGATTTTCATCCCCTCGGGAGGTTTGAGTGGTATGCGGCCACCCCCTTTGAGTCTACTGCAGGGTGTTTCTCTTACCTGTCACTCTCATCCCAGGATATGCAGGTCTGGTTGGTGGTGCCCTGACAAGTAGAGGAACAGGAAATTTGAAATGAGTGCCTGAGAGGGGCCAGTGCTTGTGAGTGATACTATCACCACAGCCGGACTTCAGGAGGTCACTTACGTTGTACAGGTGCGAGAACTCGACAACAACCGGGGCAGAGAGAGAGGAAGGGCTGGGCTTGATGGCCACTGACAGAACCTTCGAGTTGAGAACTGTGTTGTTTCTGGAAAGGAAAGGGGGAAAAAATTACTTGCTTTTGCAACAAAAGGATTCGAAAGCCATTTTTCTCATAAGCCTCACTCAAAAGGTGCTACTAACTGGCCAGGGAGGGACATCAAAAGACCAGTTGTGACATGGCCTCCAGTGAGCTGCCCAAGCGTAGAACCTACGCTCTGGTTAAACAAGGGGCAAATGTCCTGAGGGGACTGACATGCAGGTGAACTCATAAAACATAAAAAGCTCTTCCATCTCGAGGTGACAGTTTGGTGAAAGTTCCTGCAGTCTCAGACAGGAGGGGGGAGTTTTTGGCTAACATGGTACTTTCTTGTGGAACCGAGTCAAATTTGCACTTTGAAATGATGGCAAACGCTCCATTTTGAAAAGTAGGAAATAAAACTTTCATCTTTGATGCTTGTAGTCAAGATAGGCCCAGGTCACTCTGGACAGATTAACATAGTTGGTCTTCTGTGGATGTGACTCTCCTGCAGTTCGCGCTTGCTCCTCCCTCTGTAGCTTCCCATAGGATCTGTGGCTGCTCCCATCGCATCTGCAGTTTGTGCACGAGCTTTTTCATCCAATGTCAACTTTTGCTGGTGCAATTTTTCTATACCTTTGTTTTTTAAGGATACTGGCCAATTCCTGCCACATCTGACTCTGGTCCTGCTGGAAGTTTGTCCCTGATGAAAGGAAATTTCTCTTCCCCAAAGCTGCTTAGATTTACTCTGTTGGAACTGTTGGGGGTGTTTCCTTCGGCTTTTGTTTGAATGTAATGTACCTTGACATCCAATTGCACATGCTGTAATTGGCACTAATAATCAAAAATCCACTGAATGGACCCATAGACCCATAGTTAGCTAACACATTGCTTTGTGACACTCATGCATCCCAATTGGGCCCTCAGAGCATCTCATCTGGCCCATAAGAAAAGTTCAGAGTCGCATTATAAATTCCAAAAAATCGTGGTGACTGAATTGTACATTGGTGATCTCATCACTTCATTCAAGTGAGCATCATTACAACAACAAAAATTGTGGGATCAAAAAATAATAGAATGCTAACTTTGAGTTTAACAGACTGGCAAAACTATTGGTTTCCAACACATAATACAAACACTCAATAAAGCTTTTTTGTCATGTGAATAAGCAGAAACAATATAAACTGTGTCAGTGTCAGGGTGTCTTCTGCACTTTCTACTGCAAGCTTTATTTTTCAAAAGTAATTGGCAAAGAAAAAATGTTTATGGTTCGAATTTACAATTTTATTTGTGTTCATTGCAGGATGAAAGATTTTGACATAATGCAATAAAAAAAATCAGAATATTATCTGAGATGTACAGTTAGCATATTGTCAGTGTGATTGGGCCAATAAGTCATTGTGCTAAGCTTGAGCCAATAATTAATGGCACGTGGATATGAATGTCTAACAAAAGTACGATTCAAATTAAGTCAATTCATGTTCATTCAATTTCCAAAACTTTTGCTGCTATTTACAATGGCTTAAAAGTTACCTAAATAGGAGATCACTAAAAAAAAGAATTGTTGGTTTCTACAATTTCGTTAAGCAGACGCTTTTGTCCAAAGCGAGGTACAACACAAGCAAGAATTCAGACAGTTGGAAAAGCTTTCGCAAGTGCGAAAAAAAAGTGCTTAAAGTTTGTTCATTTGGCGCAAGTGCTTCATCAAGTGCCCGAAGAAGTGCCTCATAATTGGGTTGTCAGTGGCAAACTGCTTTTGTTGGTGTGGCGCCACCACGTGACACGAACGGACTGGATCATCAACGGGCTTTTGAAAACCTGATAAATGATTGGTTTAGTTCAGCTGTCATGGAATGATGGAGCATTTCATTATGACCACTGAAACTACTTCTCCCTTCGTCCTAATCACTGAGATGGGAACCGCACTGTCCATGAGTGATTAATCCACAGTACAATTGCTCCTTTATGTTAACAGGTTGCGTATAACTGTGAAAGGGCTGATTGGGAGCTTTGTGCTGGACAGCTGAAACCAGAACTTTTCATGTCGCTGGAGCATATTGTTTTCCAGTGGCCCATCCCAGAACATTTTGGGGCTTTTGATTTTACATTCTCCGGTGCCTGCTTAGTATGCATTGCAATTTCTGCTCTTCATAGGTACTATCAATCATGTTGAATGAGGGAATGGGGAGAAAGTGAATCCCTGCTGGAAGTACTGACACTGAAAGCTTCCAGTTGGCCAGAGCCCGTCGAACAAGGCCACGCTCCGTTTCCTGGTTCCTCGCATGATCGCTGTAATCTCTATGCGCAGTTGCTCGCCTCACCGTTCCAAAACACAATCAGTCAACTTAAACTTTTGTGTCATCGAGTCTCGCGTCTCAGACTTATCTCATTTTCCTTGACTGGGACGTGAAGGGTGGAAAAGAAGAGGAGACAAGGGTGAAAAAATAAAAGACAAGAGGGGGAGAGTGAAGGGGAAAGGCAGGAAAAGGCAAGGAAAAAAAGAGGCTTTTGGAAGAAAGACATGGAAGGACATGGGAGAGCTCTTTTCATATGCAACCAGACTGCGCACCGTATAGCTTCGTATACATATGAGCATCCTCTGTATAGGAGAATGAGACATAACAGTCATAAATTCACCACTCTTTTAAAATGTATACCATCAACATACGAACAGCAATGTTATCCAGGAAACTCCTTTTGCCCACCCAAGATGAAAGACACACCTGAGGCCACCTACTGCTGGAGCATGGCTGTTTCTGCACTAAACTCTTGTTTTTTCCATTCAGCTGGAAAACATCCACGGCATCAGCTGTCAAGAGCCCTGGCGGTCCCGTGATCACCCGTAACACCCAGCTAAGATCAGCAGGGAATCCTGGGAACATGGGGTCAGCGGGCCTGCGAAGCACCGCCGGTAGCATGTCACAGCGTTTGCCCAACGGAGCCGTTTGACTAACGCACGGGATCGGTTCTCTTGAGTGGCTCTCGTTCAGGGTCTTTATCCGTTCAGGCTTGATGGTGCCACCTTTCACTCATGCTTCATGCACTGTTGGTGACTGGAGAAATAAGGCTTGGCTGACAACAAGCCAAGCACACGGCCTGAATAATTAACATGCGACTTGCGCATGTCATGGAAAAGGCAGAGTTGGTGCGATGGAGGACTGACAGGATGTAGGCTTGAGGGATTGTGCATGTTCCGGCAGAAAAACCCAACAAATCAATCTTTCCCTTGATGACATAAAATAAAAGTGTTTCTCACTTTCAAATTGAAACAAATCTTTGACACTTGCCATCGTCCAGTGTTTCATCACTCCAGCTGACAAAGCTGGTCATACATGCGCTTCATGAAACGATAGAACCGAGCTGCCCTCTTACCTCTGCAAATTGAGGATGCTGCCCAGGTTTCTGTACAAGGCAATGCCGGTCACGAACGTCGAGGAGTCATCCGAATCTGGGTTGGGGTTATTTTGGGGGGGGGCAGAGGAGGAGAGAGAGAGAGAGAGAGAGAGAGAGAGAGAGAGAGAGAGAGACGGATGTGCTGAGCAAGCAGGTCAAACACAAATCAGACAGCAGCGTTCACAGAGGGCGAGCCGCTCAGCCTCAGTTAGCACGGCGGCCCGCTGGAGAGGAGAATGCAGTTCAGCCATGCTGCCCCCCCCTCCCCTCCCCCCCAAAGAGCTCTTTACACAGGAGCTGGCCTACATGACTAGTCAGCTATGAACGCTGCTGCGTCTTACTGTAATCCACAGACACAGGCGCTCACACAACTGCACACTCACCACATGCTGACATGGCCCCAACACACATATGTGAAGTGCTGGTTGTATCGTTCAAAGTAGAGCATTGTCCTGGTTTATCCTTTGCTGCTGATATGACAATCCAAAATCACCGAATGAGAAAGCTCTTTTTTTCTTATTCATAATAGACTTGAAGTGATGCGGGATGTCTCTTTGATGGGCCACCATGCAGATTCACCAGTTGGTGCGTCTGCAGGACTCTCCATCCATTCCAGTGGTTCTTAACCTTTTCTCTGTGCTGCAGCACATTTGGGAAGTATCTTCCATCGTAATTAGCATAACTAGTGCTGTTCTGTGTGCGTACATGCGCGCGTGGCTGTCCGTCTGCCGTCTGTCAGGGTGCAGAAGCCTTTGGAGGAGCTTTTTTTTTCCTGCTCGGCATCACTTTCAAGCCCGACATGGGTATTTTGGACAAAAAAAGGCTCAAAATTTGTCTCCCACCCGAGCTTCCATCTGTCCTGTCCTGTCCCATCACGTCAGGCCCTGTGTCTTCTCCTTTTTGCTCCGAATCTCTTTCAAACATGAGAAAGTTCCCACCGTTTTTGTCCCCTACTTTTCAGTCTGCTTGTCAATTTTTCATTTGATCACAAAGCTTCTTCATATTGTTTGATTTGTGTGATGGGAATGGCCCCTCACGAAGGAGTTTGAAAAATGGCAGTTGCAATTTTACGCCCCAATCAAGGTAAAATGAGCAGAACCTAAGGGATAAAACACTCATTTAAAGCAGGTGTGTGAGAGCAGGGAAACATCCAAAACTTTTCGGACGCCGGCCCTCCAGGACCAGAGTTTGACACCCCTGGAATAAGCCGTGAAATCATCACTATTTGCTCATTTGCTCGCAATCACGCAGAAGCAAACGAGTTGCTAATATGCGACTGTGGATACAGTCGAGTAGAGAAAGAGGTAAAGTAAACGGTTCAGTCACAAATGTGCCTGTATGAACTGCAATTTCCAGCTGTTTTATGGCAATTGTAAACAGTGACAGAATCAGAGTGGCAAGCTGTGAGGACATGCGTTACACTCTGTGAGCGCATTAAAACACATCACATAAACGTGAGGTCCGATGAGGTCCGAGGCCACCGTCATGTCTGTACCAACGGGTCTCCCTCTGACCCTGCCAGTGTGGGCAGCCATTCACATACAGAACTTCCATTGAGACACGTGTCTCCGTGTCGCTCACACTTATTTGGTGTGTGTCTGTGAGTGTGGCCCCAGCTCTCTGTGGATACGACCATAATTTCAGTTAAGAGGCATCCGACTGATGCTCCTGCGGACCGGAATTGGTCGAAACTTCTCTGCTGGGCCACGTGAAGACAGGGACAGACAGGCCCAGGGTGAGGAGAAACCTTCTCTTTCTGGCTCCAGTGTCAAAATGAGGTTGAAAAAAAGGGAAAGGGAAAAACTCCATCTGCCGAGCCATCTGAAGACATCCAGCCTCTTCTGCTCCAGCACACCACGAGGCAGCCCGAGAGCACACAGCAGTATGCCAGGCGGCAGGCAGAGGCTGTAGCTCCCAGGCAACAGCTGAGCTCCCATGGGCATCGGGGGGGAACCGAGCAAGACATGTGCGTGTGTGAAGTATTATGTGTCCCGCCCGTGCACTCTTTGGCTGGCCCATCCAATATGCTCAGCCAGATTGTCTGTGCCCAACAAGATCTCGCCTGCAGGGACTTGAAACTGTGATTCCAAAGTTCCGAGTTTGCGTGTGAGTCAAACACTTCCATCTTGTTCATGGACATTCGCTGATGTGGTGTATGCATACAATGTCGGTTGCATGTGTTGGAAAGAGCTCGTGCCAATGCACAAACACACATGTCGTCTTGCGGGAGCTTCTCCACAACAACTCCATGTAAGGAGCCGCACAACACAGATGTACACAAACCCTGTAATGACATCTCACAGTGCATGGTGAGTCTTCCTGTTTTACTGAGCATTGTAGCTGGCCAGAAAATGCACCAAAGCTGCCAAACAGGGCAGGAATGGACGGGAGGGGGGGGGGCAAGAATGCATTGCTTGTCTAATTTCTAGTGACCAAAGTTCCCCTGAGTTCAAGTGCTGAATTAAGGTTCTCCTTCAGGTGCGCTAAGATGTTATTTTGTCTCTCCTGATGAAAATGAATGCATCTCTGATTATTGCTTCTTTTTGACTGAACTCCTGTTGTCCTGTCAGGTCTGCCAGACTACATTCAGATAGTCTGCATTTGGCAATGTGACTTAACTTTACTGATCACTGTCTGTGTGGCAGGTATTTTTTTCTAATCAAATCTAACTCTATTCATAGGGCACTTGTAAAGCAGTGAAAGTTGAAAAGATAAAATGTGACATCACAAACAGTTTAAAACAGCATGCAAACACACACACATGACTGTCCACCAACTCGGACCAAGACACACACAACCTTTATCCCCCCGAATGAGCAGCCCTTCAACCTCCCCTGCACAGTACTGTTCGAACAAGGCTGATGATGTTGATGCTGTTTCATAAATGGAGGGAGTGATAGCTGTAGCAAACATTCTGATGAGTTTATTTTTTATGCTTTGCAGTGAGTAATTGAGGGGGATTGCTGTTGTGTGACATGTTCACAGTTTACATGCAAGCTGCCAATCCAATTCTGTCTGCGTTCGTCCGTGTTGTTCCATTTTATGATGAGAGACCACACATCTCTCTCTCTCTCTGCCTTTGTTGCCCACAGAGCTTGCCACTTGGAATTTGTCTTGTCTCTTTTTCAAAGCCAGCACCGAAACATTTTTTTCTTTGGTGACGTGGACGAGAACTAATCAATCGGCGTAAACAACGACAGCCAAGAGTGGCTCCCGTCCCCGTGTGTGAGCAGGTCCAAGCGGCATGCTGGAAGAGAGGCTGGCTGCTGGCGTGACATTAACACTGTGGAGACACTTCTCCCAGCTGTGGAGCAAATTGCCACTAATTGTTCTTGATTGGCTCCTGTTGACTCCTGATTAGGAGAGACAGCCTCATTAGCATGTGAGCCACACAAGGCTGCTTTTAATGGTTGAAAACATTCATCCTGACAGATAACCTCACTCCCTTGTGCAAACTCTGTGCCCAGCACCTTTCCATATTCAAGTGTCCAACTCGGCGAGTTGTGTGAGCACAGCGCTATGGTGACGTTGTCCAACTTTTCCTCTCCTTAATTTCATTCAGCTGCATTTCGCACTGACATATGGAGCGAAGCAGGACACATTCTGGCCAGGTCACACTGTAGCACAATGACTGACACAGGGGCACTTCCAACATGGTTTACACTTCCTTTTTGATGGTATTTATTTTTCACCTCGCCGTTTCCACTCCACCTCCACCACAGAACAGGTCAATGTCCCACATTCTTCCAAACCCCCGACAGAAGCCATACAGTGACCCCACCAGTCGAGCCTTTTTGTCCCCCTCATTCACCACAGCAAACGTAGATGGACCTTATTTCGCGCGAGTATTTTACCGCTCGAGCAGTCTCAACGCGCTTCACATAGTCAGTCTTATTGGCCCACACGTTGCTCCCACGACCACTTACACACCCGTGGTAACAGCTGCCATTGAAAAAAATGCCTACGCAAATTGGGAGCAATCTGGGCTTCATTGTCTTGCTCAAGGACACTATGGCACAGGGACGCAGGGGCGACATGGGGACTGGCCTGCAAACCTTGTGAGTGAAAGGCTTCCCAGTCTGCCAACTTAGCCACCTCCATCCCTCGGTGCTCTGTATCCACGTCCTGGAAGGTTGGGCTGGGCTGGGATGAGGTGGAGGTGGATGAGTTGGGGTTTTTTTTTAGGATGTCTGGTTTCTTGCTCTACTGAGGTTGCATTGTGACTTTGGTAAGTATGTTTTCCCTACAAATAATCTCAACTACTGGGAAATGTTTTATTAGGACAAGTTGACTCACCTTAAAAAAAGGTCCACTGGTACAGAAACTGAAGGTACATGTTTGTCCAGTGAAATGAACATGTCAACATGATCCTATCACCAGCCGAACTTCATTGGGGGAAAACCCTGTCTTGGTGCCTCGCAGTTTTTAAAGATCAGAATTTTTAATGGTCGGTATTTTAAACAGTGAAAGTTGAATGAGTAACTTGAATGTGGGTGGAAGCAGCGTGGGACTGGATGTGAAGGTGCTCACTGAGGACACAGTGGGCTAGAACCTGTCCAAGATTGGCTTGTTTATCAGGGTTGTATATACTGATCGATCATCGATTAAATCAGTCAGTTGAAATTGTTCTTCATGACATCTAAAGAAACAAGCAGTCTTGACTTTCTGCAAAGCCTCCTGGGGATATTTTAAGTTCTGTTCTCCTGATGTGGGGGTAGTGGTGTGTGTACATGTGTGCATTACCCTTTACTAAAACCTTAATTTAACCAACTAATAAATCTGGTGCTGAGTAATGAGTAGGTGGTTGTTTCAATGGTCTGAACAACTTGTCCTGTACATCCTGAGTATTTGGAATGATTAGGTTTAATGCAGGAAGACCAGTCGTTGTTGCTGCTGTGGTGGTTTGGCGAGTGAGTTTGATCTTGCGTCGAAAAAACGAGTGACATGACGGGAGGGCGGACTGGACAGAGCTTGGATGGGACAGTGGGAGGAGGCCAGCAGATTCCACTCAGCCAGTTGGCATTTAATGGTCCCCATCACAGTTTCTTTTCTTCTTTAGGTCACTACTGTTCCGGTTCATTGCCCAATATGATGTCAAAGTAATTCAAGCTGTGGATCATTTCCACCCTCCCCTTGAATTTCTTGCAAAAGGCATGTGTTGGATCTGATGCGCAAAAGGTATTGCAAATACTTTTGCGAAAGAGAATCAAACAGAGCAGAAGCGTTAACAGAAGTGTTGAAATCGTGGACACGACAATTTAGTTGGAAACGAAAACATCCGACACAGAAAATCTCTCATGATAACTCATTTTGCGAGATCAGAAGAAGGGTTGAAAATATTCAAAGCCAACAATCGATGAGAGCAGCGGATCTTTCACTCATTTACAATTTTCTGTAAGCGGCGAATAAGCACATAAACGTTCTTTGCAATTTAGTGCAATCAGATTGTTCGGGCAGATGGGCTTGTATTAACAATTTATGAAACTTACTGCGTGTCACCAAAGACAGCGTGCCTTTTTTGTGGTACAGCTGCTGAACAGCGGGTGATTTAAAGTGATTTTGTTGTGCTCCCGCATGTTTTATTTGCAACATTATATGCAAGCATCTCTGCGTGCATTTGTGTAAGCGGGGTGCTTTGCTTTGCAGATTAATAGCAGCGAACGCTGTTTTATAAATCAACTGCTGCTCCATCTTCCTGCCTTTTTTTTCTTTTTTTTTACAGCTTCCATCCAGTCAAACAAATACAAATGCGCAGGCACGCGCACACACACACACACACACACGCGCGCACACACACACACACACACACACACACACACACACACACACACACTTTGCACACACACTTTGTCAAACAGAAGGAAGACAGGCGAGCGGCGACCATTTTTTTGAGCAGATTCTCTTGGGAATATCGGAGCAGTTGTTGATGACCCCACGATCGCACTTACCTGGCTTGCCAGTGACCAGGATGTTTTTCGCGATGGTCACCCTGTCCTCCGAGTTGCGGGCCCAGTCAACCATGCCTCTCCAGCCCTTCATGGGAAAGCTGATATCTGCGTGACCCACGACTGGACGCTTGTGGATGCTCAACACTGGAAAAGAGGAAAAATACGGTGGTGCTCAGCGTCAGCTTGCAGCACGTTGATCCCCTTGTTTTTGAGCTCTGCAGAACATAATGAGACCCGCTCTGTTTGTCATGGGGGGAATAAAACAAAACATCAGGCTCATTTGCGAGACACCTGCGCAAAAACTTCTCTCTCCGCTGTTTGTCTCCTCATGCGCTTCCTCTTCTGATGTGTCAATGATAGGTGAAGTATAAGGGAACTTCAACTTTTTGGGCACATTTGCCTGATTGACTTGGATTTTTACTGGGTGCAAAAGAGCAAAAAATACCGCTAATCCAAAAAACAAACAGCTTTTGATCAAATTGCCAGAAAGAGAAGAGGCTGCGTTGAAACAGAAAGTTTTGTTTGAAAAAACTGTCAGAAAAAAGTGTAAATAAGAGTGAAATAAACATACTGGGAAGTACTTCCACACCATCACAGCAGTTCAAATCTGCAGTATCACGGATACTGCAGATACTAACCCAATGGAACAGTATCTGATCAAAACGCTCATGTGTGAGATCAAATGTTCACAAAGAGCATTTGAGAAATCGCACATGATGAAAAGCACGTGGTTAGTTAGCTGGACATGCTGACTCAGTGTACACCAGGGCTGTTCCAACTCAGCTCAGTTCAGGGACCAGGCACCAAAGTTCAGGGGCTCCAAGTGACTTCATTGGATCTTAGGCTAGGTTGCCATTGTCCAAGTTGGGCATCTAAAAATGACACATCTGACTTTGGACCTGTGCTTTTAGTGCAGGACTGGAAATAGTACGTGCAGAAAAAAATGACATCCCTTGCACTCTGCATGGAGTCTCAACAGCCTGTTGTGCTGTTAATCACTCTTAATCACTGCAGTTTCACTCGAATCAACGGTCTGGTTTTAGGTCTCAGTGTTGTTTTCTGTCTTCTAATGAAACAAACGGATCGGCATCTCGACAATATGCTGCGGTGGAGATCAGGTGTTATCAGGTCGGACTTCCTGTCAGAACAATTTCGGACTGCGAGCCCCGTGCTCGACAGCTCTGGTGTACATTGTTTCTAAAAGCAAAACTTTTCAAAACAAAGACATTGTTTTGCTGGTGGTTCGTTTGTTCCACGCTTTCATTCCATCTCTGTTTCTCGAGGCACTTCGTGTCCGCATTTATGCCACAATATGCAGAAAATGATGGACATAACAATAACTTCCCGGATTCTCTGGCGTCTCTCAGGAGAATGACTAACAACATAAATATGAAGAAGTTAAAATAATCTTCATGCGCCGAGTTCTGCCGCCCTGAGTTTGAAAGAAAGTGATTCAGTGATGCTACTGAAGGCTGGCGGAATGATGGAGTGTGCTCTGCATGCCTTTGCTCGCGTTTGAGGTGTGGGAGGAGAGAAGAGGTCACTGCCGGTGTGGGCGGCTGTTTGGCTCCAGACAGCGAGGTGGCGCCGCTATAAACAGGACCTCTCATCTGGCCTCAGTTCCCACATACTCTCCCTCGACTCGCCTCGCACTTTGCCTGGCGTTTTCATCTGCGGGTCGCTCGGAGCCGCGGCGCTCGCAGATGACTGCGCAGCTTCACTTTTTTTTCTCGCCCTCTTTGAAAAAAAAGAGCGGAACATTTACAGTCGCTGGGCAATCGGCTGGGTTCAGCAGGTGGCTCTTAATGTGGATTTAGAATCTCATGAGGCGCCTCTGCTGCCATTGGGAGTGTAAATGATTGCCAAGGATTATTCCCGTCAGGTGCAAAAAAAAAAACCTGCTCCGCTGTGGCCGAGTTGGTCGTGTGAGGTCACTCTCTAATCTCAGGGTTCAGGATGTTTTTGTCCCTTCCTGTAAAGCACTTTGAATTGCCTTGTGTACGAATTGTGCAATATAAATACTTGACTTGACTTGACTTCCCCCACCGTGTCCAGGTTTATAACATGGACATGGCACAATGCAGGCCAGCGGCCAGCACTGTTGGTCAATGAGTGTGTGTGTGTGTGTGTGTGTGTGTGTGTGTGTGTGTGTGTGTGTGTGTGTGTGTGTGTGTGTGTGTGT
>JASSRZ010034106.1:0-13857 GCA_032164315.1 Malacoctenus gilli | reverse complement strand
CCCCCCCCCCCCCCCCCCCCCCGGCCCCCCTGGGATAAAAAACGGGCCGACTCAGGCTGCCAGATCCGGCGCTCCGACTCTCCCACTCACGCATGGAAATGTATTCACACAGCGCTCAATTTAACAGCAGCGCGCATCCTCTGTCATTATTGTAAAGCTGGGAGATACACAGATTTGTAAATATGTAACAACATGCAGGGCTGCTTTATTCATTTACATACTGATGCTCTCTTAGCGCTTGATAAGCACAAGTGCACACATGCTGTAAAGCTGCGTCTGTGAGACACTGAAGGGCAAAGTGAACCTGAAAGCAGCTCCTGCAAGGGGGGGCGGGCGGGCGGGCGGGGGGGGGGCATGCTGTGTAAAGTTCAAGGGTACGTTATTACACTAAAGGACACAGTTCACTTTAATATATTCTAAAATATACTTTGCATGTTCTTCCCCCCTCTGTCGCACGCTGCGGTGACGTTCGTGTGTCGTGAGACGCGTTTTTGCTTCGATCTGCTTTGGTTATTTTCGATCGTCTGCGAGCGAAAACGTGCGTTTACACACAGCGTCGCCCTGGAAGCTGCAATCAAATGTGCTTCTGTTGAGCTGATTAAGAATTGAATGTTTAATTTTTGCTGAAACATCGGCGTGACTTGACCTTTTCCACCTGAGATTTCTATTTGTACACAGAAAAGAATACGACGCAAAGCGCTTATTGACCGTGAAATTCACTGAACTTGCGTTTATCATCTGCCCCCCCTGCAAAATTCAGGGGTTTTTCTCCTCAGTGCCTTCTGTAAACAAGCTGTTTATTGTTACTTAATCAAAGTATTAAGAAGCGAGTTTTTCAACCAATATTTGGAGACTCACGCAAACTTGATACAAAACAGGACGTGAAATAAGAACCACCTGAGTAAAACGAGCAATTTACAGTTGGACACAAAGCTCAACAGCAAACACTGTATTTTCTTCACTCTATATTTTACTGAACGAGTGGACTGCAAACCCGCTGTTTCGCCCAAAACAATCAACAAAAGTATTTGTTGATTAAAAATAAACAAAAGATATTAGTGGTGCAAAATTGTGTTCAATTTGTGAGTGTTTTATGTCTCTGATGATAGAAAAACACAAAGCAAACTTAGAATGAAACGCCAACCTGAATGTTGTTTGTTTTGTTTTTGCCCACAGCCCAACTTGGCTTGTTTACTCATTTGTTTGTTTGTTTGCGTGCAGATGTAGAAAAAAAACAAGAGTGGACAGAGACGAGAAACAGAGACTCTGTTGGCTCCAAGTATCGTCGGGTAACAAACTGATTCCAACCAGTAGAGAACCAATGGGGGTTGCAGAGACCCCCAGTCTGTTTCCAGGGAAACAGCACTTTCTCCTCCTCCTCCTCCTCCTCCTAGTCCCCCCCCTCCCTCCCCTCCCACCCCCCCCTCTCTGTTTCTGTCTCCGTCCATGTCTCTCAGTCTCTCTCTCTCGTTCTTACACCCTGTTCCTTCCAGGCGGTGTTGAGGAGGAGGAGGGAAATGTGGAGGTGACTCACTGTAACATCATTGCCATGGCAATGGAGAGCGAGCCAAGTGAGGAGGGAGAGCGGGGAGGGAAAAGAGAGGGGAGTTTCCATAGGTTGAGCACGGATGGAAACGGTTGTCACGACGATCTCCAACAAAAAAAAAATGGGGGGGGCGGGGGGATCTGTCGATTCGGAGCGACGACTGTCGTACGAAACGCTGCTCAGACTTTCGACGGCAATCTCTCTCGGTCTGCTTCTCCCGTTTCTCGCTGCTGCTCGTCCTCCTCCCTCTCTCTCTCTCTCTCTCTCTCTCCCTCTGCACTGCTTCATCCCGTCTCCTCTACCTCAGCAGCCCCCCCCCTCCTCCTCCTCCTCCTCCTCCCCCTCTTCGCTCGCCCGTTCTCCTGCGCTACACATTCCTCCTCATGTCTGATGCTTCCTCCTTCACTCGGGGGCCTGTTGCACGCAACCTCCGCGGCCTCCGAGGAGCGTGTTTTCCACCGGTGTATTGCGCTGACTCATGTCACATGCGTGTCCGGACACGCCGAGGTGGAGTGTTTATGTGATGTTGACATATGCGCGCCTCGCCGCGCTGCAGTGGGCGAGCGCGGAGGGGGGGGGGGGGGGGCAAAAGATGAGAGCGGAGGGGAGAGGTTAACTGAGGCCGGGAAAGACAAGATGGTGTTGGAATAAGTCATGGCTGTAACACGGTGGAGGAGTTTGGGTTTGACTCCAGGTATTGTTATTGATTCTGTAAACGAGGGTCTCTCTCAGGATTCGTCGACAAAAGTCAAAGTCAAGGTGACACACTACCCGAGCTGTTTTTTTTGTGTTTTAGCTACATAAACGAAGCGTCAGTCATCGTTCTATTTATCTCTCTCTCCAACAGAGACTTCTGAGCGTAAATTCCTGCGTGAAACGGAGTCGCAACATTCTCCTCGTTGGACTCCCGAGTACTTTATGAATCTTCCCTGACCCTGCCGGGTGAAAAGTTCTCCCCACCCCCCCACCCTCCCCAAAAAAAGCCGCTGAAGTTGAGACGGCAGCAACCTCGCCGGTTCCGCGTGCGAGAGGGATTATAGTGAATCATCCGGCGGCTGAGCTGCAGAAGTGGCGGCGGGAGAAAGAGGGGGAGGGCGCGGAGAGAATGCTGACACGATCAAACCGGCATGTTATCTCTTTGACCCCAACTAACCCCGCTGGTTTATTCCTGCTGTTATAAAGAGCCTCGTCCTTATCTGCTGCTGTCTCTTGATGTCTGGCCGCAGGAGCGCCAGAAGTGCGCCATCACACAACTTCTTCCTGGAGCTGCGAGTTTCTGGATCAGCCACTTTGTCACTTTCAATTTTTCTTTTTTTTTCTTCTATCAATGCGATGCCTTCCCCTTTCATTCAGCAGCAACACACCCCGTTTTGAGGGAGTTTGGAGGCTTAAATTGAACTTCAACCCAATCAGGGGGTTTATTTTGAAAGGATTTGACAAGGGGGCTGCACGGTGGCGCGGTGGTTTGAGCTCTCGCCTCACAGCAAGAAGGTTCGGGCCCCGTTGGGGCCTTTTTATGGAGAGTTTGCATGTTCTCCCTGTGCATGTGTGGGTTTCCTCCGGTTACTCCTCCGGCTTCCTGCCACAGTCCAAAAACATGAAGGTCAATCGGAGATTATAATTGGGGGTCTGTGTTGCCCTGCCCTCAGATGGACTGGCGACCTGTCTGGCACCCTTAGCCTGCAAACAGCTATGATTGGCTCCAGCTGGAACTGACCTCCAAGGGTCCTAGGGTAGCATCTGGGACCCACTAGTCTGGGGGTCTATAGATCAGAAGGGGGGCCGGAGTCTTTGCCTCCTGAGGTTGTCAAAACTTGGATTACACAAAGAAAGAAACACGTAGGAAGGCATTTTGTACAGCGGGGAGCGCTATCACTGCGCTTTATCTTATCAGGCCAGCAGCCAATGGATTCACGGGACTCGTTATGGTTTCACCAAGCAACGCCGGCACCAGTCGCAGAACAGAGAACTCGAAGGGGGGGGACGAGTAAAGCCGCCAGGTCGCCTCCGCGAGACGTATAAAATAGCCGATTTTAACCGCTCGTGACGTTTCTGTCGATTTCCTCGTCCTCAGCTCGGCTATCGAGAAGAAAGAAGGAGGAAAGGAAGAAACACCTGTTGTCTCTCGAACCGCGGATCTCATGGGGCTCATCTCGTTTGTGAGCCGCTCTCAGAGGAGATTTTAACTGATGTGAAGATTTGCACGTTTTGATAAAAGGGAGAACAAAACCCTCGCACACCTGCGAGACGCAGACGGAAGAAACTGCGTTCGGCTTTCATGTTCGAGGCTCTTTCTTTTGGATGTTTGTGTGTTTGGCTTCGCTGGGATGTTTCTGCAGGGCAATGATGAGAGGAGAAAGTGTGGGTGAGAGGGGGCAACTTTTCTTCAGGGGGGGGGGTACTTGGTTGGGAACGACTGGCGCTGACTCCTTTTCATTTAAATGTCTCTCCTCTGTGTTCAGTCCGTCTCCCTTATCTGGCCCCCGGTGTCGCTGAGCCGGGAGCGATAGTGGCGGGCGAAGTGTGACACCCCCACAACTATCCTTCTCAACTCCGTGTATGTATCTGACGGAGCATCAGCCTGTGGCTCCACCTCGCGTATTCTACGACATCTCGCCGCCTCAGACGTGTTTACAAGGGTCGATAATGACATCGGTGATAAAAAGGGACCGGGCCAGTGGCCTCCTTCACCGTCACCCCCCCACCCCCCCCCCACCCCTTCCCCCCTCGGCGCCGTGGATATCACCCTACCTGCTCTCGCCCGGCGAGACCAAGTAGATTAGTGCTGCGCTGCCATTTTACCAGGTAATCACCTGTAATGTTACACGGGAGGGTGTCTGGGTGCTGGCAGGGATTCGCTTGCGCGGGGTAATGCGCCCCCTGCAGTAATAAAGATTGCGAAGATTATGAAGGAGTGCGATTGTGAACAGCGAGCGCCAACGATGTTGTGGCATAACGGGGGAGAAAAAAACGGCCAGCGCCAAATCCAGAGGAGAGAAATTAACCGCTTATTGGCTCGGAAAGTTCATTTATCCACTCCATATCCAGCTTGTCGCCTGGTCCCCTCAGTGGACGTTTGTGAATCGATCATAGTTTTATTGATATGAATAAGCTCCGGGTTCAGACTCTCTGTTGCGCTGCGCTGCTTTACCGCCCCGTTTGGGTAAGAATGGGCGCTTTGAATGCCGGTTTGAAGCCTGATATTAAAAAGTGAGTTTGGAGTGTGTCGATCAGTCTCACTCTGGGAGAAAGTGAAGGATCTTCTTCTTGGTTTTTTTTTGAGAGTGTCTTTGCGAACTTGTGCTTTGACACTGACTGACGGCTCATAAACTTAGATTCTGCGCGCGCTAATGCAAAAATCTATGTTCTCGCTGCATTTCCGCTCTCACACGTTAATGTGAGTGCGCGTGTGTGTGCGTGTGTGTGTGTGACAGAGAGAGAGAGAGAGAGAGAGAGAGAGAGAGAGAGGGAGAGTGTGCCATGCAGAATGGTAGCATCTCTTCTTTCCATTCTCTCAACCCTCCCCCTTTATTCAGGAAGTGAACTAATGGCATTTTAGAGGATGGGGGAGCGGGAGGAGAGGGGGAGGTGGTGGTGGTGGTGGGGGGGGGTCCTTCCTGTGTGTAGGGTGTCATTTGTAGACAGATGTACACCCGGTGGCCTTGAGACACAGTGGTGATCCCATCAACACCCCCCCCCCACCCTAAAATCATTACAATTGTATACTTTTGATTTTTCTTACTTTATGTATTTGTTTTTATTTTTATCTGCCGTCTTTTCAGGGGAATATGTAGTTTTCTTTTCAGTCGAAAAGGATTTTGTGTGTGAGCGCACGTGTGTGTTTGCATGTGTGAGGGATGCAAAGTAAAACACAAATGATGTACACGCATCTCTGGGTGCGATGCTGTCACCTTTCTGTGCGTCCTTAATCATTTTTGCACAACAATGGGGGCAAAAAAAAGTGGCGACGCTCGCTGTGTCGGAATTTGTAGATGTGGCGCGTCACCTGCAACGTCCTTGAAATCTATTTCCAGGTGTGCGACAGAAACTTATTGCTGTGGGCGACTTTATGAATACCACAAAATGAGACGGGGCTGATTTGCGTGACTGTGCGAGACAGAGAGGTGGAGACGGCAGACAGCGACCGGTGCGGAGTGAGACGAGGGAGAGAGAGAGAGAGGGTGAGAGAGAGAGGGCGAGAGAGAGAGAGAGCGAGAGAGAGAGAGAGAGAGAGAGAGAGAGAGAGAGAGAGAGAGAGAGAGAGAGAAGATAGACACAGACAGCCTTTTGAGATTCTACTCACGCGTCTCTGAGTGTCTCTCAGTCTCTGCAGTATTGAATGAAAATGACTCTCCACCTTCTCACACACACACACACACAGACACACACATGTAAAGCATATGCATGCATTACGCTCACACATTAGCCGGGGACACAATCTGTAAACATACAGGGATGAAAGAGTTTGCAAGTTATCTCATTAAGTATTACTGAGCCCTTTTAGTCTGATGGGATTAGTGTAGTGTGAATGTAGGATGGAGAAAGTCTGATTAAGTTGTAAAGTGGCGAGCTGCAGCGTAATTGCACTTAATTTAAATGTCTACAGTTTCCTCAATGGCGTCTTTTTGTGTGTTTTCGGTGTGAAAGCGCCGCTTTTCCGCGGCTCCTCCGACTTCCACGCCGAGCGAAGCGGAGAGCCGGGGACCGCCGCAAAGTCCCGACTTTCGCGAGACTCGCTGCAGAGAGGCGGCTTCGTTCTTATTCCGAACGTGTGCGTGACCAGCTCGCGAGACGTGATTCATGCGAACGTGGAGAATGACATCATGCGCCGGTCTCGTTTTGCACCACCTCAGGAAAAAGCGAGCTGCGTGCGGATCGCGCCGACCTTTAACCGCAGCTCGCTGGTGCTTAATTGTTGGTAAATCCTGAACATCTGCATCTGTTTCTTCGGGGGCTTTTTTAGACGGTGATCTCATCTCCTTCCTCGTTTGGACGTTATGTCTTTATAAAGAGCGCATTAGTGCTCCGTCACTGTTGTTGTTGTTGTTGTTGTTGCGTCTCACTGTATGTCTTGTAGTGTGTGTCAGGAGAGCTCTGTGTTGTTCTCCTGGAGGGCGGCGCATTGAATAATTTATGCAACAAATGGCTTTTGCCAGGAGATGCAGGTGTTCATCTGAGGACACGCGGGGGCCGCCGCAGCGCCTCGGGTTTCAGCGCGCACACCTTGTTCGGTTCGGAGCGCCGGCGACCGCGATGTGGGAGCACGGCAACGGCGTGCGGGGAGCAAATCACTGATGTCACGGGGAATCACCGGTGCCAATTTGGGGAGGTCGCTGGGAGGACAAACCCTAAAAACCTGATCGTCTCCCTTCGGAATTGTTCAATTAATTGTCTAAAAAGCCACAAGAGAAGCAGTTCACATGATCTTTTGTTTTTCACTCTTTGAACACAAATAAAGTTTAAAAAAAAACGGCAGAAAAAGTTAGTTTGGGGTTCACTGAGTATGAATTTGACTCTCCAGATAATCTGACGCGTTCCTGCAATTTGTTCACAAATTGAATCTTCCGCGAACTCGGAGGGAGTGGGATGAGAATTAGCAGCGGAGGTCGATTGTGTCGAAACTAAACTTTAAAAAAAGAAACAAAAGCACCTCGGCGCCGATGGCTCCGTTCTTCGTGAAACGGCGTGAACGTGTGCGGGCACCGGCTCGGCTCCTCGGCGCTTCCTCTCGCTCAGCCCTGTCAGGAAAGTGTAAACACTGATGTGTGAGAGGTGCTAATGATAGGCCTGTTAACAGTGTGTAACAATCCGAGGACCTTTTGTGTTTGCGGAGGTTAAGCGCGGAAACGTGTCGAGTCGGGCTGTGAGTGAGACTTCAAACAGAGATTCATTCAGTCGCAACTCGGGGGGGGGGGGATTCGCTGCGGGACTGACGGCCGGCGTCGGAGATGAACGCCGCTGCTGTTGTCGTCGTGGCCAACGCGAGATAATTGCGCACCATTGATGTGTTCACGTTACGTCAAGAGCAGCTCGACAATCTCACTGTCAACACAATTATCCACGGGCCCGACGGGGCGAGGAGGAGGCGGGCGGAGCCAAGGCCGCAGCGAGCGCAGCGAGCGCAGCGCCATGTTTAATTAAGCCGGCGTCCGTTATCTGCTGTCGTTACCTCTGGAGCAAACATTACATTCACCTCTCTATCACCGTCCATAAGTCAGCTGATGGAGGCAATGAGCGTTACTGAGAGGGTCGTGAGCGTTAACAGAAGATAAAAATATCGAGAGAAAGATAAAGTCTCCAGCTCCTCCTGACGCAAGACTTTCAGAGACAAAACGTTTCTTTTCTTTTTGAACAAAATTATCCAAATTCAATATGATTATCATGTGAACCACACTGAAAGTGGCTTATTTCTCCACATTTTTGAGAAAAAAAAAACAAACAAACGTCAAGCCGTCGTAGTTTTACGTTATTTGTAGTAGTTTTAAAAGACGTCTGAGGACTCGCTTGTTCAGGAAACAATTTGGGGCTTCGTTTGGGACTCTTCTCCTCCTCTCCTGTCAGCAGGAAAGAAGGAATATGAGGATCTAATATTTAGCACTGACCACGTTGAATATTTATGATAAATGTTGTCGTTCAGAGAATTCGCATAGTTCGTTTTAATCGCCGTCGATGAGGCTTGATGAAGCTCCTGCGGCTAAACCAACACACTTTTCCACCTTGTCGCACTTACTACAGCTTCTCCTACTGTCCAAATTCTTGCTTTTGTTACGTAAAGTTACGTTTGGACAAATGAAACTGTAGAACTGAATCACTGCGTGGCTCCTCGACTTAAAGATTCACCCTCGCTCCTCTCAAACAACTTTGATGACGCCTTCCCGTGTGATTCACTCGGACCTTAACGTCATCTGACTCCGTCTGATTCGTCACGATAAAAGGCGTCTGTTGGTATTTGCGGCGTCATTGTTGTTTTTGTTTTCCATGTTGACGGCGGCGCCGGTTTCGGGGGCCTGGGAGACGTCCCGCCGTGTTGTTTTTATCTGCGTTTTTTTCCCTCTCCTTTGTTGCTGTATTTGTAAAATGCTGCTTTGTCAGCGGGTCAGGTAGAATTTTTTATTAATTTCTTTTTTCTGCTCACCCAGTTTCACTTTTGCCTGCACAAACACTCGCCGCGCACACACACACACTCACACACTCATAATCTCTGCTTTGTCCTCCTTTCTCCGCTCTCCCTCCCTCCCTCCCTCCCTCTCTGCGTGTGAAGGCAAACTCAGCAGACCTCCAGGCTGCCACCGAGCAAAGGCATTCTGGGTAATCCAGGGTGCGAGTGTGGAGAGAGAAAAAAAAAAGAGGGAAAAATGACAACACACACTTGATGCTGCGCGTGATGTCGTCGACTGAGGCGCGCGGGCAAACCGACATCCAGTCTCTTCCTGCTAAACCATGGAAACACAATATCCATCTGTGTCCATCTGTACGTTTGTGTGCCGAGACAAATACAGGCTGTTTGCAGCAGAACATGGAATCAGGGAGCAGCATCGCATCCCGGTCGCAGGAACGATCTGGAGGGGGGGCGGCTGAGGGAACGTAGGCGAGGGGGCGGCGCGGTGGAGAGCAGCGCGGGATGCCGGAGTGTCGTCAGTCCGCTTTTATCTCGGCTCTGATTAAACCTTGTTCCTGTCTGACCTAAAAAGTCAGCTGGCGGAAAACTTCAGAGACTGCGGGTGAATTTCACGGGAGCTCTTTACACCCAGACGGTGCCTTCGGAGAGGGGGAGAGAAAGTGAGAAGAAAGATCAGAAAAATAGAACAGAGAGTGGGCAGATACAGCAAACACGCACGCGCACACACACGCACAGATGCAGTGCAGACATCCTGTCTTTATGTGCTCACTGTGCACACACATTATCATATATATGGAGGTGCACTCTCCAACCCTGCCTGCTGCCTGCTCTGCTCTCCTATGGAGAATGAGGAAGAGGCCGCCGCTGGGTGGTAACTTTGGGTTAGTAGCACAATACCACAGGAAGCAGACGCAGGCGGTGCTGAAATGATCCAGCACCACCCGTCTGGGAAGAGTACAGACAAAAAACCAAGACGCGCACTCACACAATGTGTAAAAAAGAAGGAATCTGGGCCAGCATGCTGCAGCAATCTGCAGAAAGTAGGGCAAGGGTGTCAAAAATGCAGCCCGGGGGCCCGAACGGGTCCACCAGGGGGCCCGATCAGGCCTGCAGGGTGACGCGGCAGCCCCTGACTGCCGGTTTTCAATTAAAGAAGCTGCTGTTCTGGAGTTTTCCACCGGGGGAGCCCACAGTTTGATAGGATGAGTGCAACACAATTATCACATAATCTGTGACGCCGAGTAACGGTTCCCGACGAGAGGTTATTATGAATGCCTGTGATGGATAGAGGACACACACACGCGCTGGCTATATTGTTAACGCATTTCTGTGTGTGTACGTGTGTGTGTTTGTGTTTTCTCCAGAGTGCCGCAGCAGCTCCAAGCCCGGTGCTGGGGAACCTGCCCGCAGGAGAGGGGATGCCGGTGGGTCCCGTCCCCCCAGGGTTCTTTCAGGTAAACAGGATCATTGAATTACACTCCTGGGCTCCGTAAACACTGCAGGCGAAAGTGACCCAAATCTGATTTATCCCCCCCCCCCCCCAAGTGAACCAAAATCCTACTTTTTACACGACAGTCTAGACAGCACAAGTCTGTTATTGTTTCGTTTTTCCCCTCCTGACCCAGAACACTTTGATTTCTGGCCCTAAAGCTCATAAAACAAAAGACCATCATCAGAAACTTAGTTGTGTTTCTCTTAGTTCTTTTTCTCCTGTTCACACCGTCTGATCTCGGCCGTCATCGAGTCTGTCGGTTTTGCTTCACTGCAGGTCATCTTCAGGGCTGCGAGATACTAAACACCTCACTCTGATGGTGGTCGCCTTCAATTACAGTGTGAACAATCCGACAACAACAAAAACAAAAAGAAAAGAAGGATCTCGGCACATGATCGAAGCCTCTGAGTCTGTTATGTTTTCTTGCCTGCTCAGGTGGAGGAAAACTGTTTTTTCCTCTCTTTTTTATATGAAAATAAAGTCCCTTAAGTAGTGATAATAGTGATAATGAAATTGGCGCTAATAAATAAAGTTGACGTTGTTCGTCTTGCAGCGGCCAGTGTGTGTGTGCGTCTCTGCGCGTTTTCCCAAAGCGGGGAGGAAAAGCATCTGACAGGGGAGATAAATCTCCAGCAGACAAAAACACACACACGCAGCATTGCTGCAGATCATCTCTGAAGGCCTCTTCCAGTTGTACATCGATTAGCCGTCGTTATCAGTCAGATTCAGAGGCTCACGTCTGACGCGCGGATCAATAGCCGTCCCGGTCGTTTCTGAGTTCCCCCTCTCAGAAACTCACACGAGAGCCGGAGCTGCCTTTTCTGTCTCCTTCCGAGCGCTGCTTGCGCGGCGATGATGAGGTCTTGTCAGAGTCTCTTAGCAGCGGGGGCGGTTACCTGGCTGCCAGGTCTCCGTTCAGGTCCCACCAAGTCTGCACAGCTGAGCTTCCAAGAAAACTGCGTTTTATTGCCACAGTAAATACCGATGACAAATAACGAGCAAATCTGTGCGCGTTCATTCACTGCTACCTTATATTAGGTTACCGTCTTATTTTCCCTGCTTTCCTTGTCGAATGTTTATTTGTTTACTGACAGAAATACAATAGTTGGAAAAGATGTCGCACCTGAAACAAGGTAGCTGTATTTATTTGATAGTTTTAGGTGAGAGGCTGATTTAGGAGCGAGTGCAGGTCAAATTAAGAGGACCATTGCCCCCTAGTGGCACATTGCAGCACTGCTCCTCTCAGGCTGCAGGCAGGCTTTTTCCAACCACAGTGGCTTCAGCTCAGCAGACATAGCAACAGCATTGCTGCTGTCTGTGGCGAGGACAAGTGAAAACCCACGCACAGCTGCAGAAGAGCACAGATGTGCTGACGTCACGATCGACAACACCCGGTTCCCCCTGTTCCCTTTGTTCGCTTCCACACAGTCAGCTCAATCTAGGCGGGGCTGACTTTTCCGCTCTGCTGTCCTGGAACTGTTGTTGAACAACAGGGAGTCCAGATTTAACGAGGCAGCGCTGAGACGAGCTCCAGTCAGTTGGATGTGGAGCCTCCATGTTTCCAACGTAGAAGGAAATCGTCGCAGCTCGACCTTTTCCTCTGCTAAACCCGTAACTACTGCAATTACCTGTCTTCCAGCCATTCATGTCGCCCCGATATCCTGGAGGACCCAGACCGCCCCTCAGATTACCCAATCAGGTAGGCGCCACACTGCCCCCTGCAGGTGGGAGACGAGGGCCGGATGGGGGAGTTGGAGCCTTATCAGCAGTGTGACAGTGATGATGATCCTGCATAATGCTGAATCCTGTTCGCTCTGTAGGGACTTGGAGGAGTTCCAGGGAGCCAGCCAATGTTACCGAGTGGAATGGATCCCACAAGACAGCAGGGTACGCACACACACACAAACACGCACACACACACACACACACACACACACACAGGTGTAAACAAACACAGGCAATTTGGGCACGGTTTTAATGTTTGGATTGTGACCAAAGGGGTTCTATCACAGGCTTACAGAGCTTTTTCTGTTGTCCGAGTATTATTACCAGAGTCATGGTATCCCACCCAACACAAAGTCAGGCCCATCGGGACCCACGTGGGTTTCCTGATTTCATTTGAGCGCCCAAAGGACAAACAGCAAACACAGTTTTTGGTGTTTTCTACTTGGAGTCCTCGACATTTCTATCTGTAGTACCCCCTCTTAACCACACGGGGGCCTTTCTCTCTTGTGTAATAATATAAAGGCTGCAGCCTGCCAACATTGCGAAGGTGCACCGTCGGAATCAGTTCATTACTTCACTGCTTGGAGGCAATCAAACACTGAAATAACACGAAAAGACCATACTTGCAAAGACGGATTCAGCATCAGCGAAGGGATTTGCTGTGCACAAAACAACACAAAACAAGACGAGACCACCCGCATCTAGACACTGTTCACATTTCTGGACGACACATAAATTATGCACGAGCAAAAAATATTCAGGATGTTCGGCCTCTGTTGAACACAGCAGCTCAGCCAGCAGTAAATGTTTTACAACCTCGGGTGCCTCCCACACACGCACACACACACACACACACACACACTCACACATACTCACACACACACACCCAAATCCTCACACACACACACACACACACACACACACTCACACACACGCACCCGTACACATGCACATACTCACACACACACACACACATACTCACACACACACACATCCTCACACACACGCACATACTCATATTCTCACACACACACATGCACACAAACATAGTCACACAGATGCACACATGCACGTACACACACACATACTCACACATAAACACATACTCACACACACAGACGCACACACACACACAAACAAAAACACACACACATACGCACAAATACACACACACAAGCTTCTCAATTCCTCACAAACTCTTTCACAAAAGTATGAAATATTAAACGCTTGTTTGATGAGAGACTTGTGGCTGTTTTTTGGGGGGTTTTTTTACAGTTACTGCTTCCTGATCATTTGAAGACTGTTTTTTTTTTGTTCACAGGACATCCAAATATGGGCGGACCAATGCAGAGGATGACTCCACCCAGAGGAATGGTACCACTGGGGCCTCAGGTTATTGGCCAAGAAGATTTATTGAGAGATGCACCGTCCTCTTTTTGTTTTTTTTTCTCTTGCCACCACCTTTAACTGTGGTTTTCTTTCTCAGAACTATGGAGGGGGAATGAGGCCTCCACTGAATGCCCTGGTTGGCCCTGGGATGCCTGGCATGAGCATGTGAGTGGCCGGCGCACGTTACGTCACTGATGTTCGCAAAGTCGAATGTTTAGTTGAATGTAACTCCATCTTTAGACTTCAACAGACAATTGTTAGATGTCTGCAACGTCCCTCAGCAGTTCCAGTGCGTTATTTTCGATGTGTCGTTGTTGGTATGTGACCATGGGTCTGAGAGTCAATCTGGGAAGACGCGTTCCCTCCGTTTATTCTTCTCCGGTTGTTCCCATCCCCCCTTTTTTCTCACTTTTTTCCCCCCAAACTGGCACCTGACGAGCTTGTTATTGCCAACTCTGCCCAAAAGAGTCGAAAACAAAGAAGTCAGCCAGAACCAGGAAACTCAAAGTGAGTGCATGTTTGTGTGTGTGTGTGTGTGTGTGTGTGTGTGTGTGTGTGTGTGTGTGTGTGTGTGTGTGTGTGTGT
>JASSRZ010034105.1:1467-11670 GCA_032164315.1 Malacoctenus gilli | reverse complement strand
TTTTAAACAACAACCCTAACATTTAATTTGCAAATATTTCATTTTCCAGATCTTCCCCCCCCCCCCCCCCCGACACGTACTGTACATAGTACACAAACTCTCAGAGTACTTCCTGGAAAGGAACACGTCGACGCCTCTTCGGCAGGTGGTGGACTCGCCGCGGATACTTCACATTGCAGACGCGTCTCTGTAACCCGCACAAATACTCGGCGCTAAATGTCATGTCCGGCCGAGCGCCACGATGACAGGTCGGCAGCGCGGCCGAGCGAAACCAAACAATGAGTGGCAGCGTCGACTGTCGCCGGCATTCTGCTGAGTCAAACGCGACCGCTGCGGAAAACACAGCTGAGCCACCAGGCCCGGGACATAACTCAGGCTGACTGAGGTACGCGAGTGTTGCCGAGTGTGTGTGTGCGTGTGTGTGGGTGCGTGTGTAGCACACAGGGGTAATATTGAAAGGTTTGCATCAACAGGCAAACAAGATTATTAATTTCGCCCTTTCGCTCGAACGCTTTCGTTTTATTTCCATTTGTTTGCCTTCCTCTCCTTCTGCTCCCGCGCTCCCGAGATAAAGTGAATCCTGCGCGGGATGACTTGTGACTCGCAGCGTGCGCGCATCCATTTTCCTATGGGATAACAACAGAATGTCTAGGGGGGGGGGGAGGACGAAGAATGCGCGGGGGCCTCGTGTGCGTGTTCCTGCGTGCGCACTTAATGAGATGAAGGCGTGCACGCCTCCCCCTTCCCAATTACAGTGAGTGGAGGAGTGAAACAAGTGGCGGAAAAAAGGAGAGAAAGATGGGAACGCCGGGAGGAGGGACGGAGGGGGGAGGGGGGGAGAAAGAAGAATGCGCGGTGATTGGAGAGCGAGGCGGGAGATGGAGTGGGTCCATTTGCCAACAAACTATTTTCTCCCCTCCCAGTCCTTCTCTTTGAGGGACTCACTTCATCCGTCTTGACTAAGAATGTTTGATTATGGCTCCGCGCCGTCTCCTCTCATCTCTCCATCTGCTCCAGTGACCCCGCAACTGACAACCTATGCTTTCGCCTCCTCCCGCTCTCCCGTCGAATTACTTATTCTTTCCTCCCTTTGATTGCTCTGCTTCATTTCGGCGGATCGTCTCATCTGCCGGTGACCGCCCGTTTCCCCGTCCGTCAATCAGCATCTCCGCTCTCTTCTTGAAAGAAAAGCGGCGCACCTGGTTATTATCGACGCAACCCTGTGCCAATCGGGGCTCGCGTGCAACACCGCCGATTGAAGACGCGCGCGAAGGCGCTGCTACCTCTCGAGCAGTTGGTTTATCCAACGTTTGGGGGGGGGGGGGGTGAACAGGCGCCCCTTCAACTGAACCTGCTTCCAAATGAGCTAAAAAGCATTTTAGCGGCTCTGAAGCCCGTCCTCAAAAAAAACGCCTAGCACTGTGATAAAATAAAAAGTTGGCCAATCAAAGGAGAGCACGCTGAATTATTCACGGCGAATAAGTCTGCTCAACGTTCGTTTTGATAATTGAGACGGCTTTTCCCATTAACACTTGCGTTCCGCAGGTTTTGCAAGTACGATTAGAGGAGCGATCCCAAGCGGACGCGCAAAGCAGCTCGCCGTGTTTTTGCTGCCCCACTCGTTTCGTTGCACTCCGCTGTATCTGGGAACAGAAGCGCAAGCGGCTGATCTGTAGCGGAGCTCACACGGAGAAGAAACGAGCGGCACGGAGAAGCCAGTGTGCCGGCTCTGGCGAAGGAGAAAAAAAACAACTTTAAAAAAAAAAAAGAAGAAGAAGAAAACTCCAGCCGTCTGCGGGCGAAACGAGGAAAAAAAAGTTGAAGGCAGAAGCAGACGGGGAAACTGCTCGCGTCGACGCGCGGTACTTTCCGAAACCGAGGAGAGCCTGGCAACACTTTCATTGCTCTGACACAAAGTGATTGGTGGAGGCTCTGGGAAGGAGTGAGGTCATGATACTGGACGGCGCACGCGGCGACGGGGCCACCGAGGCGCTTTACGCAACAGCCCCGATTTTCTGCAGACTCTTGCAGAAAATAAAAAGGCAGATAAAAGGTATTAAACAGGTCCTGCAACAACGGTTCAAATCACAGATCTGCATAAAGGAGCCGGTGATAAATATGAATAATTAATGCTCATTTTCAAAGACTTTTTCCGGAGTACCTTTTGTCTGAACTTTACTGTTTTTCTACGGGCAGCGGGTATATTGGTGGTGGACGCCGCCTCTGGCGATCGGCAGCGTTGCAGGTCAGCAGACGGTCGAGAAGCAAACTCAGAGGGCGACGCTGGTGACTGCAGGTCTACAGAACCTTTTCCGGCTTCCATGTCGGTTCTTTCCGGAGCACGAACACACACGCCGGCTATTCTTCACGACGCAACTCGGAGGCTCCGCTCAGTTATTGGACCGCGGAGGTGAGCGTGTCTTCCGATTGCCCTCACGCACTCAAAAAATTACGAGTCGAAACTCAAAACAAACTTGAAAGACTCATTTAAGATTCCCTACAGTTAAAAAACAGCTTCTCATCTTACACTGAACACTGTTTTTTAAAGTACTGTCTTACAATAACAACGGAAATTTGTTTTTCCCCACCCATTAAAATTTGCAATTTCTGGCCCGTGAGTGTGATGTTTGCTTGTTCTTGTTAATTATCAGTTGGTCTTGGAAAACACTCGCAGCAGGTTGTTAATATCATCATAACCCGGGTTCATCATCGAGGGGGGAGCGGGCGCTTGATGAACAGGAGTCAATACTTGTAAACTTTATCTGTGGATGCACACACGTGCCAAAATTTATTCCCACCATCACAGACACACAACACACGTCTGTAGCAGCGGCCAAGTCTCCATACTGCAGGCTGGCTGCGCACCGAGCTACGACGCCCACCTCCATCCTGGATCAAAGGGCTGAGCGAGAAACCTCTGGCCAGACACGCACACGCACACGCACACACACACACACACACACACACACACACACACACACACTCCAGTTCTTCCAGCTTCTTCCTGGATGAGATCAAAAAGGGCTTCTTTTTTATGCTCTGAGCCTATAGCATAAATCACCATACGCAGACAAGTGTCCACAAACACACACTCGCGTGCACGTGCACATGCACACACATGCATGCACACACACGGACATACACACTCTCCGTCAAACACCTGTGGCACATCAAACGCACCCAGCTGAGAACACACACCTGCAGCAGGGTAAAGCCCTTAGATTGAACAAGTAAATCACGCTGCGCTCAAAACACACACGCATAAGTGCACACACACACACAGACATGTACATACACAGACAACAGACAGACAGACAGGCAGGCAGGCAGGCAGGCAGGCGGGCAGGCGGACAGACGGACAGACGGACAGACAGATAGACAGACAGACAGACAGATGGACAGACAGGCAGGTAGATATGCAGACAGGCAGGCAGGCAGGCAGGCAGACACAGACAGACAGACAGACAGACAGACAGGCAGGCAGACAGACACAGACAGACAGACAGACAGACAGACAGACAGACAGACAGACAGACAGACAGACACACACACACGGACACACACACACGGACACACACACACACGGACACACACACACACGGACACACACACACACACACCCACACACACACACACACACACCCACACACACACACACAAAGACAATGCTGCATGTCTACTCATGCTAGCCTGATCTTGCCAATATTCCGTGACCGGTGATTCACTATGCAAAGATCCCATTCAAATAGTTTTTGCGATGGCTCGACCGCAATGAAAACGCAGGCAAACAAATCAGGAACCTCAGCCAGGTGTGTTTACAGGACGCGCGGGCGGGAGGGGGGAGGGGGGGGGCGAGGCACTCCTCTATGCACATCAACCCACGCCCTCTGGATGTTCCACAAAGAAATGGCAACACTTAAAAGAGAAAAAAAAGTGCAGAGAAAGTGAGACGGGGCGGAGGAAGAGTGGCGGCGGGAGAGATAAACAGAGAGGAAGGTGCAGGGGAAATAAAGCGAGGAGGCAGCCTGAGGTAGGACGCGCTGGAAGGTTGCCCGTTTGAATCCCAGCGCAGGCTGGAAACATTCTGGAGAGGCGCTTTCTTCACCTCACTCCGAGGCCGCTCTTAAGCCTTCGACTAATCTCGTGCCGCCACTAAATGACTGGCAGAACAAGTCTGGGGTTTTAAAAGGCATCTCCCAGGTGCGCGCCGAGACAGCGAGTCTGCGCGCCTCGCTGATGTATCTCCGGCCACCTGCTCGTTTATTTCTACCAGTTGTTCGGGCGAAGAGGAATCTGTTCCTTGATTGCCTTTGGAAGCCTGAAATCTGTGATTTTCCGACGCTCAGACTGCTGTCGTCCTTGTGGCTGAACAAAATCAACGCGCTGCGGCGAGCGCGCACGCTTTCTGAACGGAACGCTCCCTCCGGTCAGAAAAGCGTCACGGTTTCGTGTTTGCCCACACGGTGACAAGACCCCTCCCAGTGTGTCTCCATCGTGTCGGTTCAACCTGTTGAAATGTCTCGCGAGCGGCTCTTCAGCTCTCACATCTGCAAGATTACAGACTGCCACTGACTAATTAGTAAATTGCAGCAATGCACAGTAATTACCGTGAAGTAATCTGAATGTAGCCATCCAGCGTGTGGTCTGAAACCAGCCTGATTTAATCAGGCTCCAATTAACTAATAATGGAGAGAAAACCTGAAGATAAGTGCTGTTATTTACCGTTCAAATTTTTCCCTTCACGAAGATGCCGAAATGTCCAGCACCTAAACTGCCGAATATATTTGAAGCATCTTTGAAGCACCGGACCGGTGCCGCAGTGGCCAGGACTCGGTCAGTCCACCCGTCTGTAGCGATGAAGAAGGAACAAAGTCAGACGTCCCCTTAAAGATGAGCGGGAGGAGCTCGGAGTAGAGCAGAGGTGGCTGTCCCACTTAGAGAGGAGCCCGCTGAGGTTGAACAGGCGTCTGCGGCCACACCCTCCACCTCATCCTCACCCTCCACCTCATCCTCACCCTCCACCTTCTCCTCACCCTGCACCTCCTCCTCAATCTGCAACTCATCCTCAACCTGCAGCTCATCCTCCACCTCCTCCTCAACCTCCACCTCTTCCTCAACCTGCACCTCCTCCTCATCCTCCAACTCATCCTCACTCTGCACCTCACCCTCACCCTGCACCTCATCCTCACCCTCCACCTCACCCTCATCCTCACCCTCCACCTCACCCTCACCCTCACCCTCCACCTCATCCTCCACTTCATCCTCACTCTGGACCTCACCCTCACCCTGCACCTCATCCTCACCCTGCACTTCACCTTCACCCTGCACCTCATCCTCCCCCTCACCCTGCACCTTATTCTCACCTTCCACCTCTCCACCTCATCCTCCACCTTAACCTCACCCTCCTCCTCAACCTCACCCTCCTCCTCACCCTCCACCTCCTCCTTCTATCTGACCTGAAAATACGCACATCTGGATATTGTGATGGTTGACTGCACGTCCCCGATGCTCACAAAACAAGATTTTTATCACCCCGACCGTGGCCACATGAACAAATATTGTGTTGTAATTTTAAGAATAGAAACACAATAAACTTGGCCTAATGAGAGAAGAGCAGCATTTTATGTTGATTCCCATCTCGGAGGCCGTTTGGGCCGTTTATGACCCGATATTGCCTCCAATATGAGCCGCAGCCCCGCCGGTTTAGCTGATATGGAACCACAACATGATGATGACAGCCTGGTTTTGTTGGTTTTGCTTGTTCTTAACCTGATTTTCCAGTTCCCCGCAGAATAAGAATTGTGCTGGCAAGCAGTTTATGCAAAAAAAAAAACTGCGAGGAAGTCATTTTCATATCACGGTCTAACAAAGCAAAATAAAGCCCACATTGTTTCCCTCCTGTGTTTTGCACCAAACGCCATATAAAGTATCTCTTCATTGCTTTCTCATTTGCGCGCGCTGATGAAATGATTCCTACTGGGTCCCTCCTTTCCAGACGGACCATAAAGAGATAAGGCAGAATTTAAAGCCACGAGCACGTGGCGGCTTCACCGAGGTGGCGACGGAAGGGTGGGCTCCGGTTAAAAGTGGACGGAGAGGCAAAGTCGGGGTGGGGGGGTCCTCATCTCCTTCATCAACTCGGACGCTGAGCAGTGCTTTGACGTACTTTATTTACTGCCTCAATAATGCCAGCTTCAAATAAAAGACAAGGTGGCATCAGATTAGATTGTGATTTATCTTCAGACTGAAACAGGATATTTCATAACACCATAAAATGGAAATTTTTTTACTGTAAACTGCGATGGATGATTATCTCTGGATTTGATTTGGCAAGAGACCAAATCATGTCTGTAGGTCTTGCTTCTTTTAGAGCTTTAATAAGAATTTCCTTGTTACCAATTAAACAAACTTTGTTTCACGCCAGCAAATGTTATTTCAAGACATTATCTGAGTGAATTGGTACACCCATGATGGTTTACCAACCACATCGTCCGTGAGCCAATCAAATCGAGGCCTTCGGCAGGAAATACATGGAGTCCGAGGTCACACATCACGATAAATGTGCTACGAGGGCGCATTTAATGCAACTGTAGCTTTCATAAACACACAACTTCTCCGACTCTTATGTGTTGCGAGTATAATTACCGCTCTGATTAAGACTCATTTCCAGGCATCATGCTGAGGCTCTCTACTTTTCCATAAACTTGTGTTTGCGTCTCCGATCAAAGGGTTCGTGGAGCCTCGCGATCTTGAAACCCATCAAATGAACCACCTGGGGTGGAGTCACAGTGATTCGCTGCTTCATCTCTCGGATGCAGCTTAAAATGCACTTAAAGCAGAAGACGTGACCGGACTGTTTTTTGATTCCACTCTGACTGGGAGAAAAGCCACAACGTGACATTTAAAATAAATGTATGCTTCCTTCGTAAACGAGAATCAACACACAGGATCCACGGCTGCCGGTTGGGTGGGAGATGAAATATAAATAACTCGGACCCGTTTTATTTTTTTTACATTTGACACGTTCAGTGACTGTTTGCTGGGTTCTTTGCCACCTTTCTACTGGTTTCTCTGCTTCTTCATATTTTTTTTTCTATCAGGTGTTGCAGGAGGAAAAAAAACACCCAAAAGGTCTCTCGACCAGCCGAGATTGAAATCCGCGGAAAGATTAAAACCGAGCGGGTCGGAGAACGAGCGGACCGTCAGTGAAAGGTCCCCGTGTTTCTCTTTACATCACGCGTTGCGCTTCCGGTCACATTTCCATTGAGCGTATGTAAATGCGCGCGCTTATATTCAGGCCCGGGCACAAAGGTAATGCGGGAATTGCGCCTCGGCGACGCTTTCAGAGCTCCAGCTTTGTTCCCTGGGAGGTGGCGACTGACGGAGGGATTCGGGTAATGGGGTTGTATTACAGGACGGGGCGATAATGGCAGATGTTCCTGTTTACGCTCACTATTCAGTGGAGTTACTTGATCTGTCGTTTCCTTAATACAAACGCTGTCTTTAAGAGATTGGAAGTGCTTTTCCTCCATTTGATGCAGGTCTAAAGGTGCCCGACTGCGTGTGTGTGCGTGTACATGAGTGTGTGTGCGTGTGTGTGTGGGGCAGCTGTAGGGAAGAAACGCATGTGACTCGCATCAGATGATTGGATGTTTTTTCAGTGCTTTTATTTCTAAGCCTCTCTTGCTTTACGGAAAATCTAAGTAAGAGACAAACTTCTGATGCTCATTCCTCCCAGTCTTATTAGCTGAGGCGTCTCCCAGTAATACCGCAAAAATATTTTGATGCCCAAATCTGGAATAAATTAAATTAAGTCATGAATTATGGATGCATTAACGCATCTTGACATGATGAAACGTGTTGTCAAACAAGTGTTTACCAACGCAACCCCGCCGTTACTGAGCAGCACGCGTCAAAACCAGGAGTCACGTGCCGGCGTCGTGTCGAGGAAGACGCTCCGACGTGCTTTGGCCTCCGAAAATCTCCGATTTTGGATTTCTTTGCCGAAAACATTAACATCCACTTCTTAACCGCGTTTCGAAATTCAATTATCAATTTGTCCGTTAAAGTTTAGATCAGGAGGCTCCTTTCAAATAACTTGACACAGAGTCCTCGCTTTCATGAAATAATCTTGGACCTTGTACGAGTTTAGGGACATCTGGATGAGACGCAGAGTTGCGGAAATGCAAAATTAGTCCTTTTTTCGTGAAGATCCGAAAGCAGCAGAGTGTCGAAGCGTTTTTTTTACAGCAAGCCGCCGTCTGTGGTCTCTCGCCGAGCCGCTAAATAAGCCAATTGTCCCTCCTCCGCGGTGAGAATAAGTCTTCGACATGACTGCGACTCACAGCCGTTTTGCTTTCACAATAGCCTGAGGTCTTATTAAATTAAGGGCAATAATTTGCACGGCTGCAACTCCTGGAAAGTCTCGTTTCGGACTCCTCGCGACTTTGTCTTAATTAGGCCCTTCTTCAAACAATAATAAATTAGCGCTTTATTACTTTTGGACACAGCTGGAGCCCTCAGGCGAGCAGGCGCGCAACCTGCGCGGAAGGGGTCACCGCGCTGTTTAATTCAACATACCAAGTACTTAACATCGGAGCCAAAAGTCGGGCGCTCCGCTGTACGACACGAAAACGGCTGTCAGGGTCGAACCGGGGGAAGGACACCCCTCCTCCGACAGCCAGCTGATTCGGTTCCTTCCGCCGAGCCCCCCCCCCCCACGTATCCGCCCGCAACGCCGTCTCAGGTTGAAGGGTGGCGGAGCTCGCATGTTGGGGCTCCTCTTAACGCAGACATTGACAGGACATGTCGGTAAGTCTCTCAAACAAAACGGTCTTCGCATCCGCGACCGTGATGATTAAAGACTCGCGAGCCACGTACAGCGCAGCAATTGCCCCGTGCTTCGTCTGTTCTATTTTTTCGCACCTTCTTGGGAACAAATATGACAAAATCATGAATAATGTCGGTGATTATGGTCGCATTCAGTGTGAAAAAAATAAAACTGCAAAAGGTGGGCTTAAAGGCAAAACAATTACCACAATTATATTCGGTTACCAGCCTTAAGCGTCGTTAAGCAGCGTCGCATAAATAGATGCGCAACCAACAACCACTCTCATTAACGATCCTTCTGATGATCACTTGCTTAATTAACAGCTTAAACATTTGCTTCCAAAATTATCTTGAACTAAATTCCAATCGCTTTTTTTTTATTATTGTATTAAAATGAGACGTTCGCAGATGCTTTGTTTCAAGTTTTCGGAAAAAAAGACATCTACGATTGCATGTGACCCCCCCCCCCCCCCCCCCCACACACACACACACACACACAGTGGTTGGAGTGATCGAAGAGGGGATGGAAACAAGTCGGTAGATATTTGGAGGAGGAGGGGGTGGATGGAGGGGCAGACACAGAGTTCTGGTTTAGAATATGACAGTACAAGAACGTTGAGAAAGTGACGGCCAACGTATGAGATGTAGCTACAAACTCGGTTACTTTAGTCTTTAAAAAAAGGACTTTTCTCGAAACTTTTTGCAAAAAGGGTCGTTTTCCTCAGCAGGAAAAGATACTTTTGTTTTCTTAACTCCTATACACACACACAAACACATACACACACACAAACACACGCACGCACGCTCTTACTTTGGTGCACCTTCGTGTGTCTGCGCTGCGCTTTCTCACCCTCCGTCTTTTGGCTTCGCGGCGTCTGGCAGCCAAAACAGTAGGTGTTTTGCAGCCGCTCTGCCTTATCTGAATGTCTCGCTCCAGAAACATCTCCGAAAAGTACAAGATAAGCATTTTGTACGCGCCCTCCCTCCATCCCATGCCTTCACACGGTGGATCAATAGGAGCCCTCCCCCTCCCCTCGCTTACATAACAATCGCCGAGGCCTAAACAGCCAAAGCGGGCCTCCATTCCACCTGTGTGGCCCCGAGCAACGGATTCCTTTGTCCCCGGTGGGAAGACCCGGAGGGAGGAGAGAATCAGACAGGAGAAGAGAACAGAAGTGGAGCAGAGACGAACGGGTGCGGGGAAAGAAAACACAGAAGCTGGCAGAGGGAGTTTGCGCTGCATCCTACTTGGTGCATGTTTCAAAGCTCTGACGGATACTTTTGAAGGAAAAAAAAAAAACTTCTCGGAAACGCATCTTTTTTCGCGGAGGCAACAACCAGGCCGACGGGGGGGGGGGGGGGGGGGGGGGGGGG
>JASSRZ010034103.1:0-18846 GCA_032164315.1 Malacoctenus gilli | reverse complement strand
CACACACACACACACACACACACACACACACACACACACACACACACACACACACACACACACACACACACCTTCTTGGACAGAGAGGAATGGTGTCATTTCGCCCTCAAATTGATAGAATAAAGAGGATTCGATTACTTTCCGGTGGTATTTCCGGGACAAAAAAACCCATACTGATACATTGTTTAAAATGAATTGAATAAAACTTGCTAAACAGGACAAATTGTCGTCTCATATCGTAGCGCATAAAATAAAAGTAGCATTTCATTGTTGCTTTTATTAGCACTGCTAAAAGCAGTCACTTCCATTCATTTATACTCTGTTTTTGTACGACATTCCGGGTTGAGACCATAAATGTGTAATGATAACTATGGTTGAGATGTGAACGAGAATTCGAAAACGGCAAAAAAGGGACTCATGCTATCACGCTTCCTTGCAGGCTGGATGGAATGTCACAGCAACTCCTTCAAAATAAAAGGGGCAGCAGATGACAACACGTTTATTTCATAGAGGTCTGTACATGTCTCCGTATGTCTCCGATATTATGTATGAACCAAACGGAAAAAGCAGGAAAATTGTTGCCGGTCAATGCACTGGTAATGATTCATGGACAATGTTTAGACAGGTATGAATATAATAGGCATGTCACACAAATTATTTCCTTTTTTTGAAATCCCATTTTGCATCATCTTGACTTATTTTAAAGGTACCCTCTCCCTATTTTTTTCATTATTACTCTTAAGTGTTTGACTATCCAGTATTCATGCAAGCTCTCACTTCAGTTACTTGTGTCAAAGCTGTACTTTTGTCTGAAATCTAATCTGGAAGTCTTGCTTGGGCGTCTAGATCTTAGTGACATCACAGGAAGATTTCAGCTAATTAATGTCTGTTTTATTACTAATTTCATGAAGTACCATGTTTTAGGGAACATAAATGTAGTCGCCCAGAATTGAAACTGGGAGCAGACGTGGATGTTCTTCTGGACGGTCAGCGCGCAGGCCAAGGTGCCACATCGGTTGGTGAGGTGGCCCTGGGTTCACAGGGACACAACAGAAGTGACCCCTGGTTCTGTTACAGTTTGTGAAGTCTATGAGCAAATCTAAGCATCCACCCCCTCTTTATGTCAGCCCCCCAGGAGATGTTTAGGAGAACATTTGAGTTTGCTGCAGACGCGTCAGACTTTGCGGCTTGTGAGTGGATCCATGTCGGAGTTTACCTTTCAGCGGGTGAAACATAGAGGCTTTCCTTGGAGAGCGACGTCAAACGTCCAGCGGGGAGTACCGGGCCGGCCTCACGCGGCGAGTTTGCAACTTTGTTTTAATTTGAAATTCCTCGTTTTATGATCGAGGTTGGGTGGTCAGATCACACTTTTACAGTCCCATGCGCACAGCAAGCTTCGTTCGGGTGGTCAACACGTGGGTCGGGGTCCACCCAGGAGACAGCAGGGTGGTTGTTTTTCTTTTTTTTAAAAAAAGCACAAAATAAGTTATAAAAAAGCTTTGTCTTTGACCTGTTTTAGTTTGTCTGTCATTGTTATGTCAACCAGTGACTTCAGCTGACGAGGGGGGGGGGGGGGGTGGAGGTGTCTGTGTGGTCAACTTGTCGGTCAAGGTCTGCGATCGGGTCCAGGGGTGGGTCAGTCTGAGAATGCGACAGAACAGACGCGATCACGCCTGTGTGTCTGCTACCGTAAAAACATTGTTTTGTCCACTGAGTGCCGTCGTGTCTGTGACATCGATCCGCAGGATCACGAGTTTCGGCCGCGTTCTAAAGCACTTTGAAGTTCCTGTCACCAGATCTCAGTCTTTGATTGTGGGGAGTAACGTTTGAGAACATTAACCCCCCCCCCCTTCCTTTCTTTTTTGATGAATCTCTTCAAGGACGCCTGTGAAACCAGCTCCCAGCACCCAACTCAAGCCTGCAGTGTTTTGGCGAGATCACAACTATTGGCAGCTTGTTCGCAACACTCCCTTTGATACCTTTAACTGCATTTTGCTGTTTGGTTATCTGTTTAAGGTATATTCAAATCTTCACAGTCAAATCCAGGCAGATGAAAGGGGGGGGGGGTTCCCGGGGGCCTCAATGTGTTGTCAGAAACTGGTACTGGATTTAAATTTAGGCGAATGTAAATAACACAACAGAATAAAAAAAAACAAACTGCTGTTCCAACATAGAAATTCAATTTTTTTTATTTTAAAAAAAGGTTTTGATGCAACAAACTGCCGCAATGTTTATCTTGTGAAATCAACCTGCAAAGTCCCCCATGCCCCCCCGGTGTTTCCTCATTTTAAAGCCTCTCCTTACTGCTAAAAAAAAAAATAGGGAGGGAGAGAGAGAGAGAGAGAGAGAGAGAGAGAGAGAGAGAGAGAGAGAGAGAGAGAAATGCTTCTCTCGCTGTCACAACACTCCATTGTTTGAGCGCGCAGAGTGATGTACGGGCACGGTTTCACACTCAAACCTTGTTTTCACATCCATCCGCCGAAGTGTTAAAGTTTTGCCGCGCTCACCTGCAAAATCTTGAAAACACCTCACTCGTGCCAGCAGGGTTCGGTGACATCACAAGTCGTCGGAGACGACCGCGGTTCCCCAATGCAAACTTGGAATCTGATGCCAAGGAAGTGAGAGTGCTGGAGAAAAAAAAAACAAAAAACAGGAAGAGACGCTTGAGTTTAAGTTTAGGTCTGTCGAAGGATCTTTAAATGTTCGGGAGCTGAAGCGATAAACCGAAAAAAAAAAAAGAAAAGGCGGGAACAGGAACGAGCAAGTATTTAGCGGTTTCGCGAATGTTCGCATCTCTTGTTTGTTAGTTTTTCCACTCACGGACGTAACGCGTCGTTTTGAAACACTTGAGTTAATCTATTTTTTCCCCTCCCCTTAATTTCACCTCTGTGAACTGTAACAGTTTGGGAACTACGACGCCCCCCAACCCCCCACGAGCCCGTCTGTTGGCTGTCGCACTTGTGCCCCCCCCCCCCAACCCCCCACGCCCACCCGCCTCCCTGCTCCATTTTCTCCTCCGCCATCCAAGGTTGATCTAATCACAGATCAACAACGGGGGGAACAAATAACGGGCCACGAAATGAACAAATGATTAGCATGCCGTGAAAAGTACAATACGCTACTTATTTAGCATTTAGATAACTATCTATCCTGAGGAGCAAGCTTCAAAGTTGAACTCAGTTTAGGCGAGGGAGGGGGGGGCGGGGATTAATTCTCCCTGCGCCATGCTTCATTGAATCTCTCATTACCAAACTTTGTCCGTATTGATGTTAGATTTGATTGAAGATTAGAGCATTTAGCAAATCTTGCTTTTTCCGCGCGTCGCCGGGCTGCTCCCCCCCCCCCCACACCCCCTTTGGAAGGCTGCGGCGCGCCGCTCGCTGGTCAATACCCTCACTTTTATCCAGTGTCTGCTTCATTTAAACTTAATCAACTCCATCAATGAACTGGAACAGCCCGACGTTCCCCTGGAACAATAGCTTTTGTCGGATAATGCTTTGGTCTTATTCCCAACCGGGTGGCGCTAAACCTAAAATTACACTATGATGAACTATTTCAATCAATATGATAATGGAAATTGGCTTGGGTGACTCTTTGCAGGGGCTTAAGGAGGCAGGCTAAAGCCTATGTGACATTAATACGTCTCCATGCTACCTCCCTGCTGTTGCAACCGCCGCCGCCCTCCCCTCCCGCACCCACCCCCCCCACCCCCACCCCACTTTATTGTCCCATCTTTTCAGTGACATTGACTGCACCATATTGCAAAGCGCCTGGTAGTTTAATGATCTATCTGCACGGGGGAATGCTTGCGCCGGAATGGATGCGCGGGGCCGACGGTGCCCTCGCATTGTTCCCCCCCCCCCCAACTAAATTATAGGCGCCGCACTTTGTTTTTTCCTGTAGTGGCTCGGTGGGGGGGGGGCGTGGATCAATCATCCGCGGCGGGCGCCGTAAAGCAGCGGCGCCGCCACTTTTTTGCTGCTCATTTGGACGTTTTTGTCCTTGTGTGGCACCCCGGCGCCTGTTACAGGCTTCAGTTCATCATATTTATACTGCTACCAGAAGACCAATTTCGCCAGCCCTCACAAGCAAAAAAAACGCGCCCCCCCCCTCCCCCCATCTGTTGCATACTAATAAATATGCCACCTTGCGGGACAATCCAGGAGTGATCATGATGATCGACTGCCAAGCGATATGACTTACCATAAACCTGTTTATTTGAAAAGTTTCCCCTCAGCCAATAATTGTCATATTTATTTCTGCGTGTATTATTTTTTCTTTTTTTATGGAAAAATGATTTATCAAACACTCTTCAGCTGAGTTGTTTTTTTGTTGTCTTTTTGTTTTTTGTTGTTTTTTTATTCTCCCTCCCGACCACAAATTTCACAGTCATTTCATTATCATTTCTGAGCCCGGAGTTGGCACATGGCGCGAGATGGATGCCTTTGTTGTCGCACGGAGGATGCGCAGTTATTACCGGAGCTTAGGCGCACAGCTGTCCTTTAAGGGGGGGGGGGGGGGTGAGGTGAGAGGGGGGGGGGGAGTCACTGATCCGCACTGTCGCGTCGCTAGCATATATTTGCAAACGCGGGCATGAATTCGTAATCGCGCGGCGATCATTAACCTAAAACAAGTCAGTGGTCGGTCAAGCCAGGCCACCTTTGTTCCAAAGGGGACCCTTCAGGCAGAGCGTAAAGGTCCTAAGAGGAGGCCTTAATGCGAGTTATTTGTAAGACCTCGAGAGGCTGGAGATCATTTTAACAGGAGAAAATTGGGAGAAATCATTGGGAATAAAAAAGTTTGAAGAGGTCAAAGTGAAGAAAGGAAGTGGATAGAAGCATTTCACCAGCTGTATTAGATTTGCAGGTACTCGGGTGTCAAGTTCCGACAATGAGTCACTGGTTGTGTCCGGCTAAAGTGCAGGATTTGGTATAAACGTTAATGCTAAAGACTTCAGGCTGCCTCTGTGCTTCGGTTTTTGGTGAGAAAACAACAACGATGTTGTGCTTTATTGGGGGGCAGCTCAGGATAGTGTCGCTAAAGTTAGGTAGGCGCTGTTGGCAGCAAACGCAATTTCGACAGCTCATCTACCTCAATTTAAGTTAAAAGATTGTTTTTGATGATTTTAGCTATAGCTGCAAGAAAAGAAAAAGCCTTACGAATGTGTATCGCAGTTAGCTCGCAATGTGATATGAGCGTCTTTGACCGGTATCAGAGAAGCTTTTCATATTGCCGCATCTCCATCTGAAAACAAACCTAATATTTATTTATTTGTTTCTGTGATGTTGGTTGGATGTCGTGATGTGTTGTTCCTTAAGAATTCATGTTAAATCACCATTAAGGAGTCTCTCAAATCTCAAGCTAATCCCTGAAATACGACAAAAAAACCCTCCAATTCTAGCCGGTCCAGGGGTTGATAGACAGCCTGTGGGCAGGACAATCGAGGGGCGTCAAGAGACCGAACTTTGACGACGTACTTGGTGGTGCGCCACCCCAACAGCGTCCCACATTGCTGGCATATTTACTGGGAGACGCAGCCACAAGACGACCGTCGCCTTGAGGCGCTCTCCTCATCTCCAGCTCCGCCATCACTTCTGACTCTAACTCCAGCGGTGAACAAATGCAGAAAGTCTGGAATAACCTTTGAATATCTGCACTGCCGGGGAAGATGAAGGTGTTATGTTTCAGGGAGCACACGTTGTCTTCACATTAGGTGCTAATTAGTCACATTATCTTTATGGCACCACCATATAGAGGGTGTGGGAAGATATAGGATCTGAGCGGCACAGCGCAGCGGCAGAGACGTCGAGTTAACGTGTCCTTACATTCATCCGCAGCCTTTGTTGGATCCCTTAGAGCACCAAATGATTTCAGACATCTAACAGGAGAGTTCATAAGAAGATGATCATTTAGATTAATACTTTGTTTTACTGAGAATATACTGAGCAAGACATTTCTCTTAATTTTCTGAGCATCAGTCCTTCAAAGATTGTAGTTTTATGACAGAATAAAGAGAGGAAGTCGATGAAAAAGAAGTGTGTCGTAAGAAGTGTACAGTCAGAATTTATCTAATTATCAAGTATGAAAAAGCAGACAAAGAAAACATATTCTAACACCCTTCAGGACTTTGCAGAGCTCTACTGAAGGTTTCCCTTTCACAGTAAAAGCTCTCGGACATATTTTGTTTTGAAAATCAAAGAAAGTTGGACATTCAGCGTGAAAAACAGTGTTCGATGTGTTGCGACAGTGAAGTAACCTCAGGCCTTCAAGGAATATTATATCGGCTTAGCATGTTTTTCAACAAAGTGCAAACCCGCGGTGTGTAAACGGTGCAACTCACATGAAATTCAGAGTTACTGTAGAACACGTGACAGGCCTGTGTGTGGTGCTATAATGCACCACGCAGCCAGTAGAAGAAGACAGAAGCAGCCGATATAAACAAAGCTTCTGAGTGCGAAAAGATAAGGAAAGGTTTGTCTCAAAACATTGCAGGTTGAGTGGCAATTACAGCTTTTTCACAATAAAACACTACCAATGAAGTGCTTTTGCAGCCACCTGAGATGTGTTATTTTTCTGGGATAACCGCACACAAGAAGCTAATTAGTCACACAAAAGCAGACAAAGCTCATACGCGCAAAATGAGCCAGGCTCAGCACACTCAATTTCCTCCTGAGATATTTGACCGAAAAAACCCCCCGAAATTATAAGTTTGTGTTGGCCAAACAATTTCTTTACGCTCCGCTCTGTCAGTCACTGCTTGGATTTATTTGTCAAGCTCAGAGTTTAAAAAACCCCCAAAAAAACGGTCATTGCGGTTGTCATGGCTCACGCTAAGAATTTTTGCAGATTAGTGTTTCGCTTAAATTAAAAATTTAAAAAAAGAAACATTTCTTCTGGTCACAATTAAGCTGCGTTTCTCCCTTTCAAACCTAAAATTGGAAGCGCTCCACGTTTACCGGCGGGCTAATTAGTGCCGGCGTGGCCAGCGGCTGGTCGGAGACCGAGGTGGCTACTCCCCTTCCTCCCCAGCCCCTCTAACCTCTCACCTCCCGGCAAGCAGGCGGCGTCAATTAGCCCCATCCCGCGCCGTCTCCGAGCCGAGCCGCTCCGCCGCGTCACCGTCATCCGGCGAACATGAAACGGCAGATGTGTCGTTTGACACTTTTTGGAATATGTTGTTTTTGCCTTTGTTTCCATGTTTTACGCGCGGTGCCGGGAGTGATTCGAGAGGACAGACGTGCGCGGCGGATGCAGCACCTTGAACATCAAAGGCTCGCGCTGCCGCATTAGTAGCAGTGTGTCTGTGTTTCTGCAGGAGAGCCGCTCGCGCTCACACACGAACACACACACACGCTCGCATGAGCATGCATGTCGGCGTTCCTGCCAAACGGAAAGCATCCCGAGACAGCCCCGAATATAAAAATTTACAGGCCCCCTTTTTCCTGCTTTGTCTGTCTCCTTTCCCATTCTCTTAGGTGAACGGGGGCCTGAGTGATCGAGCTCGAACCTTTCATCTCACCCAGCGAGTGTAAATAGCTGTCATGTTTGATTGGCGTTCTGACGCCGCGCGCACGCGATGCCCGGGAAGAGCAGGGGAAGAAAGCTCAGCGAGGACGCGGCGCGAGATGCCTGCGCCGTCTTCCGAAAAAGAGAGAGAAAAAAAAAGCTGCGGAGGTAATGAATGAGTAATTACGCGGGAAAAACTTGCGCGCTGCGTTTCCCCTCAAATGAGATTTCTCACGCGGTCACGCGGAGGAATTAGCATGAATTCCATAACAGCTTATAAACTGTGATTGTCAAGTCACTCCATTAGCGTTATAAGCACACCTCCCAGTCGCTGGAGAAGGAGTTCAAACTGTTTCTCTCGGAAGTTTCCATGTGCTAAGGATGTTAGCGCCCGAAGATCCACTGTAGCATGATTACGCTTTGACGGTTGGTAGCACGATTATACTTACCGTATTTTCTGCACAACAAGGCGCACCAGTTTACAAGGCAATGAATGGCGTATTTTAAAACTTTGTTCATATGTAAGGCACACCGCATTATAAGGCGCATAGGATAGACGCTACAGTTAAGGCTGGGGTTACTTTATGCATCTATTAAATGGAGCTGCGCTAAAGGGAAAGTCAACAAAACAGTCAGATCGGTCACTCAAACTTTATTAATAGATTACAAACCGGCATTCTGACAACTCTGTTCACTCCCAAAATGAATAAACAGTATTCTTTACTTGGCGCAGGTCATCTTGTTGCTTCCTCCACTTCCGCACCATTGATTCGTTAATGTTAAATTCTCTCGCTGCTGCTCTATCCCCGTGTTCTACTGCGTGAATGATCGCCTTGAGTTTAAACTGCTCACGGCACCCCGGCTGGCCACGGGCGGCAGCGGCGACAGCTCCTTGCCGGCGGCCCCGCTGCAGAGGAGCGACCCGCTCTCCGTCGTCGCCGCCGCCGCCGTGCTCACGCTGGCACTGCTCGGTCGCCACCGCCTCACGCAGTCATATATCCCAGCATGAACTGCACGCTTGAAGGCGGCAGCTGCTTACCGTAGTTGCGAGACCTGTTGCGGCTCAATATTGGTCCATATATAAGGCGCACCGGACTACAAGGCGCACTGTCAGCTTTTGAGAAAACTGGAGGTTTTTAGGTGCGCCTTATAGTGCGGAAAATATGGTAAGTTAGTTGAAGTGTGCAAGAGAAATGCCCTCCAAAGTGAAAGAGTGCATCATATGTATGAGTTTAAAAGTACAGTTTGTGGCGTCATTGCACTTTTAAAGTACAGTGAACCTCGCTAATTGTGGCGGTTACGTTCCAAAAGGAACCCATGATAGGTGAAATATTTGAAGTAGTCAGCTTTGTTTTTTTTTACTGTTATGATACCGTGTGTGTACTGTGGTGGCACCCTGCAGCCGTGTAGCTTCTGGCCTCCTTTAGCATGTCCAGAAGTTGAACTTTTTCGGCGACAGTTAGCATCTTCCTGCCTTTTAGATGCCTCCACAGCTGCCGTTGTTGGTGCGGAACGTTTCGTCAACATTGTGGGCTTTGTTGTGGGGAAACTTTGCAAACATGTCGATTTTTTCCGAGCTAAACGCATTCTGTTCCGGACGGAAACAAAGCACGGAGGGCATGGATTGATGTTAGCCCACAGTCCCTTCGCCAATCAGGACGCAGAATACAATGCACGTTCATATACTGTAAAAAAAAAAAAAAAAAAAAAAGCAACAACAAAAAAATTGCACCTTGAAACAGCAAAGCTGCGAAAGGTGAACCACATTATAGCGAGGGTTTACTGCATTGTGTGTAGCAACATTCCACTTTACGTGTCTGGTGTGTAAGAGTTGGTACATTCAGTGAGGAATTTCAGACAGTTATCTCACCACGATCCACCTTCACTTACAAGCACAGAGGAGAACCTACGGCAGCCACAGCGCTTGGAAAAGAGACAAGTTTCCATCTACAAACAATGTGTGTTTCCATCATTCTCTTCTAATTTACATTTTGGGCTTTAAGCCAATAAAAACTAGTTGATTCATAGATTCATATGGTCTGTGAGTATTCAGTTCAGGACACAGTTGCAGTGTGAAGCCTCACCACCAGGTGGCACTGACTTTCACACACCGTACCTTTTTTCGAGGTTTCGTAGCCATCTGTGATGCTAACGCTAACGCTAAGTGCTCACACACTCGAAGCTGCGTTAAGCAAACGATAATCCTCACGCAAACGTGTCGTCCGAGAGAGTTTGAATCGCGAGGCTCCCGTTTTTTTTGACACCACTCTCCCGATCGGAGGTGCTTTGAAGCGGCCCGAAAAACTTGGAGGTGAAACGGCTCCGTCGTTATTATTTCAGACCCGGCGAGGTGCGCTGACAGCTTTGTTCAAATACCTGGCCTGCAGTGCGAGAGCGCGGGCTCGGCTGCCCCACTTTTGATGTTAAAGCGCTAATGTATTATTTTAGTGTACGTTACCCCGCTGGGCTTTGTAATAACTGTGTGGCCTGACACATATTTCTTTGTTTGGCCCCAGAATGGTAATGCGGCTGCGTTTGACAATGGCTCCGTCTCCCTTTGATTGAGCGCACCAAAAAAAAAAAGAAAAAAGAAATAAAAGCGCGGCGCTCTCATCTGCACTCCAATGGGCTGGAAACTGGCGAGAAGGAAACAATTTTAACTAAAGGGAATATATGCATCAAATGAAAAGCAGATGAAAAAATATGCAATTATGTTCCTGATTGGGTTAAGTATTTTCCCTGCCAGCGCGCGCCAGCCCACCACCGGAACCCCCTTGTGTCCCCAATGGGCGGCTTCCAGGTCTGGGCGAGGTCCCCCCCCCCCCCCCTTTAGAAAACGCCACATCACAAAGGTGCCATCTCTCCCTGCATCTCTGTTTCCTCAGATCCGTGGCCAGTGCGTCCCACCACCACCACCACCACCACCACCTCCCACCCCGCCCTCGCCCCCCTCCCTCCCTCCCTCTCTCTCTCTCTTGCTCTGCGTCCCAGATAATGGAGCGCAGCTCCTGTCTGCCAAAGGGTCCGCGGCTGCCCGGGAGTAATGACCTGAGGGGGTACTTTGTGACAACCAGGGTATAATAATGCCTCCAGCCACGGACAAAGCAGACCCAAGGGGTCAATTTTTAAATACTTTTATGTTTTTCACCCGGGGTACGAGTCATTTGTTTTTATCACCCGGCAATATACTCTACAGAAACAACACGTTTACACCGACCGAAGGGGATGCAAAAGTGCGCCGAACGTTGTTTGTTCCAGCGCGCCGCGGTTTTACGTTTTGGACGGGGCGCGGCGTGTTGCGGGCTTTTGCGCTCGATGAAGCGTCTCCCACTTTTTTTTTTTTTATCTGGCAAAATGTCTGCAGGCCACGCACCCCCCCCCCCCACACACATACCAACGAAAAATATCGCGGCACGCCAGGGAGAGGGGGAATCACCTGCGAATGAGAGGCCTCTCCTAATGGGTTAATTGCACCAAACGCGCGGGGTCCTGCCCCATCGAACGGAAGGAGGATTGTGGGAACGCGGGCCCCGTGGAAAATGATGTCAAGAAATGCGCTGCCTGCTTTGCCCTGAAGGGCCAGAGTTTGCCTGTCAGCAGTTAAATGCTTCGGCCTGCCTCCTCTCTACCCCCCCCCCCCACTTCCCCTCCCCTCACACGCAACAATCAATTTATCTCCTCGGGGTCTATGAACCCAAAGATTTGACCTTGCAGACTTGAGCTTTGTTCCAGCCCCCCCCATCACCCTCACTTCATCTCTCCCACCTCAAAGAAGTCTTATTAGAGCGCCGAGAAAAAAAGGTGGTTTACAGTCGGGCGTCATGCGCACTTAAAGAGTCCAGCGGGCTGGTGAAGCCACGCCTGGGGTTTGTTCCCAATGAAAGCCTGAAGTGACCTTTTTTGAGCCTTTGTTTAGGAAGTGGCTTCTATTCAGGAACTATGATGTGGTTTAATGATGTTGACTTACCCTTGTTTGGGTCAGTGTTCATACTTTCTTTGGAATCGAAGCGATTAAAAACAGTTGTCTTCCAAAACTCCGTTGCACTCTGGAAAAGTTGCCACTTTATCACATGGAGAGACTGACACACGCACGCACGCACGCACGCACGCACGCACGCACGCACGCACGCACGTGTGTGTGCGCGCGCACGCAGGCACAGGGGAAAAGGTGCAAACTCCCAAATTGAGGCTCCACCCAGAGGCGGGGATAGGAATTACTCGATTCATTTTAATAAGGTAAGCTTTCACCTGTTTTAAATGGATAAAAGAAGCTGGCAAATTCTCAACATTAGCATGAACTTATTCTGTAACACTGTAAAACATTAATGTTTTGACATTGAGCTGCCAGACAAACTAGTCCTGCAGCAGAAATCCTCTCTGAAGTTTCCTTGGCGACGCTCCGTCGCCTCTGACGCAGGTCACAGGTTCATATGTTCCAAAGCCCGCCCCTGATGGGTGATTGTGTGACATGTGATGATATAATGAAAGGGTATGAATGTTGTCATACAATGAATGTATGAATGTAAACCTGCGTGAGAACTCAGCGTGAGGTTTCAGTGTTTATGTGGATGGAATCACAGACTGAGGATTCTTCTGTCAATCAAAGACTACAAATCCCAAGATAAATCCAGTTGCCCTCCCTCCCGTACAGCAACCAATGACGAGAGCAGCACATCCATCGAGCTACTGGCTAATTGGACGAACTGAAGAACGCCAGCTTTTTTTCCTCTTATGTGACATTTATTGAAAGTGCTGATGGTTCAGCACAACGCTTCCTTTGGGGTACGCGAGGAGAGCTTTGCAGCGCAGCATCATTTGTTTCAGCGGATGGGGGCCAATCAGATGGCTGGATAAACTGTAAAGTAATAGAGGAAAAAAAAAGGAGCGTCGAGGAGTTTGAGATTGATTTCACTGGTGTGAAGGTTTATTTATTTCCTCTGTCTGAAGAACTCTATAAAAGCTGTCGTAAACAAAAACACAGACGTCCTGCTAAAATCTGTTAGCTTTGTTAAAAATACGCTGATTGTAACATTTGGAGCACTAAACCCCAAAACATCTGTCAAAGTTCATTCGATTTCTGCCACCAAATGTAACTGACCGTGGCTGCAGAATGCAAACAACAAATTCAGTCAGAAGAGAGATAAACACTTGAATCGACCACCTTATGGACAATCTTTCAACGCTAATGATAACAAATCATATCAAATCTCTTCTTTTTTTAAAAATTTCTCACCAAAACACACAATAAGCTCCTGCTGTGTTTTGGAGTTTAAGAAAAAAAACCCCCGTCTCGCAGCGTTTTCGATGGACACACCAGCTTGTTTTTTTCCTTCCACGGCTGCCTCCGCCATAAGGACCGTAACTCGGCACAGTTTGTGCTGGTGGAGTTTTCTTTTTGCTGAGGGGGAGACAGAGCGGTTGAGGATGTATACACGTGGGGGGAAGAGCAGCAGTAATAGAACTCAGCTGGAGCGGGTTACTTGAGGGAACGCTCGGGGAGCGGGAACGGAGCCAAAAGAGCGAGGAAACATACTTCACTTTATTGATTTTGTCGATCGCCTTAAATGAGGGGCACTCCAGGCCAAGGGCTCACCTCTGCGTTTTTCTCTCCGTGTGTGTTGCCTCCTCTGCTCGGTGGACAACATGCGCCAGTTACAGTAACCGGGACGACGGGATTTTATGCGCTTTTCTTTCCTTTTCGTTTATGGGCTGGAAAAGGTGCGCGCGCTGCAGCTCGGGCGTCTGAATCCAGCGTTTTTTTCTTTCTCTCCCCCGTCGGTCGGCTGAACGGTGTGGCTGCACCCCCCCCCCCCACCCCCTCCACCCCCACTTTACCGCAAATGAGCCCATTGTTTCCGACGCACGCGGAAGGCCTGAGACAAGCCGGCGTGTGTGCAGAACAGAAAAGGGAAGGGAAAAAAAAAAAAGCCGACCCTCGCCTACGCCGCCCCCTGTCACAGACCGTGACCTTTCGCTTTACACGAGAGATACTCGCCGCCGCCCGCCGCCGCGACTGATTCATCACTGTGACTCGGTTATGAATGGCTTTTTAAGGCAAATATTGATCAAGTCAAGTGTAAGATCACTTGGCTTAAAGCAAATGTCCATAAACAATTACGCCGCGCGGCCTCTTTTCCATTTTTGCCTTGGCTGACACCCCTCGTTTGTTTTATATTCCCACAAGTCCTGTCGGAGGGGGGGGGGGACTTCTTGACTGTACGCTCGCCGTCAATCGTTATTCAATAAGCGACACCGCAAAGTTTTTACCTCTGACCCTGAGGACGTGTGGAGGCAGCGAGCGAGCCGATGGAACCCAACGATTGCGCGGAAATCAACCCAATTATCTTTGCTGAGGCATGAATTGAACACATAACCAACGTTTTGTCGCCACAACTTTGAAACTAACTCAACTAGCTTGTAAGAAAGTTCTTGAAAGAGGTTTTTTTTTCCACAAATGTGTCGATGAATTTTTGTAAAGGGTTGTTTCAGACCAATCAGGGTCTGAGTGATCTGAGTATTCCTTTGTTGTCCACTTCTGTGGCAGTTTGTTCATACAAACCTTGAAAAGCACACGTGTGGACAATTTCATATGACCCGTTGACTTCATTCAAAAGTTGTTGCTGAACTTTGCTAAATTTGAGACGAAACTCTGCAGTGTCCGTCCAATTTTTATGGTGAGTAAATGTTGTATTTAAACCCTTAATTGGTGCCCTTAGAAAGTGTTTGCCGGGCTCGCCGTCCACTCCTTATTGGATGGTGTTCAGCTTTACAGGGGAAAAAAAACTATAGGTGGCGGCCTGCAGTCAGCAGGACTCGGGGCTTGGAACATTTGTGGGCGAAGGCTACCTTGGAGGACACGGTGGAGTGTCACATGCATGGAATCTCCACAACAACGGGTTTACTGGAAGAATGGCCATCCGGGGAAGGATCCTGTCGTCGGCGTCCGTGGAATTCGATGTCATTCAATTCAAAGCAATGTAGGAGGAAGACACTGAATTTATTTCATTTAGTAAAGCATTTAGTTTATGTATTATTCATCAGGGTTGAAGGTGACTCAACTGATTTTGGCATGGGCGATTGAAGACAACTGTCCCCCCTCCCAAAATGCCTCGAATATTTTTTGGATCAGGTCCCACCACGATCTTCAGCCGCTCGCACTCTTCACCGTGAGCATCTCTCCGTTGGATCTCATCAAAAAAAAAGCCTCGTCATTTGATAACGGGAGCCGCGGCGGTGCCCCCCCCACACACACACACTTTGACTCGCAAAGCCTCCTTCGGATCATGACCCCGCTGTACTCTGACGCAGCGCAAAGCCGCCTCCATCGCGTTGTCGTAATCGCTGCAGATCGTGACACGGGCATGCGTTTTTGGCTGTTTTTTCCTCCTGGGCCGCCTCAAGTATCTTTCTGCGATCTGAATGTGCGATCCAGAACCCCCCCCCCCGCCTCCCCAAGTATGATTAGCCTTTCCTGTGACAACATTTCTTTTAGATGCGTGGAGGGAGTTGATACGCTTTTTTTATGGGGGTGCGTTCCCTTGTTTCCTGCCCTGCAAATCATCCGCATCTGCCTTTCTATTTCTAAAAACCCCCTCAGCACGCCTATCCTTTGTGCCCCCCCCCCTTCTCATTTTCATTACACCAAATCCCACAGAAGCCAACTGGGCAGGATCAGTTAGTCCCAGCCAGCTCTGCGGTCTCCCCGTCCTTTATTAAAGTGTAATCAAACATCGGTTTAAGTGGAAAATAAATATCCAGATCTAATAAGCTGCTCAGCCGGATCATGTAAATGCAAATTTTCAAGCTGGCTCCCCCAGCCGCCCCACCGAGGGGGGGTTGGGGGGGGACAAGCCGCCGCCGATCGCCCTCCTCCGCCCCGCGATTGTAAATCAAGGGAAATAATGGCGGGATAATGACCGGTTTGCTGGTCCCAAGCAGATTGAATGATAACAAACCTCGCGCGTCACACGCGGCTTTTCATTTAACATCCTATCATGGGGGAAAGCCGGCGAGCAGCTTGCCGCGCCTCATTAAATCCAAGTGTTGGGGGGGGGGGGTTGTTGATGCCTTGTAAATTTTCACAAGGTGGAGAAATTTCAGGCGACAAACTTCTCGATAGGGGAGGACAGGGTTTTATTCCCACCCTCAAACCCACCGTGCCCCCCCACTCCCTCCCTCCCTCCCTCCCAACTTCATGGTGGGGTGGGGGGGGGGGTGGATCTGAGAGGACCAGCCGCGCCGGTGTCATCCGCTTTTCTAAACGCGAGGGGAAGGGAAGGAGTGCGAATGAAAGGAGAAGAATACTCACTTAGACAAGCGCTAAATAATAGACATATAAATTGCTTCGTTTTCTTGTTTGGGGAGACGCTGATTTCGCTGCTAATTGGTGACAGAAACTGTCAAACGGGTGGCAGGTAGTGATTGCGGTGGCTTCTGTCAGGATTAGGTGAGAAGGGAAGGAGGGAGGGAAAGAAAGAAAGAAAAAAAACCCACCCAGCGAAGCAAGCTTTCTTCTAGCGAAGGCAAAGACGGCGGTGACGGCGGTCCCCTCCCTCCCCCCCTGTCTGATATTTACCCAAAACACATTAAACAGATAAAGAAGAGGAGAAAGCAACAATAAGCTCGGGATTATGGACCCTGTCTCTTCCCTCCGTCTCGTGCTCTCATGTCTTCCCTTTTTTCTCCCCTCCGAGCTGTCTCCCTGATTGATTAACGTGTTTGTTTGAAGAAAACGCGCCGTGTTTTGCTCGCACAATGGAAGAAAAAGGCCGGCGTGCGAGCGCCGCGGGGACGCGCACCTCGTGCGGAGGGTGACGGGGAAAAAGCGGCGCGGAGGAGACGGCGTCTGCACGCAAGTGCGAACGACGCGAGGGCCATTACAGCCTCGCAAGCCAGAAATCATCCCGGGCTTGTCGGACGTTTCGAACAGAGGGGGGGGGCCACATTTGTAGGGGGGTTAGTCATCGCTGCCGAGGGGCCGATGGGCGCTGGTTTCGGTGCTGGAGGGCCGCGAGCCCAGAGATTTTTAGAAAGAAAGATGGATCGATTCAAATGAAGGAAAAAAAAAAAAACGTGACCACTGTCAGGTACCCAAATGTGATCAAACTGCAAGAAATTGTGAATAATTACAATGATCCTTATTCATTCTCCGAAGTGGGTCCCATCACCATGGTAGATGTACAAACATTTGTTGACATAACATGTTGAAATAAGATGTTTCAATGTATTCGTAAGAAAGAATGTTCGACAAATATGGCTCAGCGTTCGGCGGCAGTGGACCAAACCATTCCTGAAAACAATTGGGGGGAGGGGGCAAATGTAATTAACAGAAACTTACAAAACAATTATTAGCGTCTATAAATACCACAGCCGCTATGGCACATACGTGTACCGTACTATTTTGTGTAGGGTGAGTTATAATGGGAAAAGGCTGGGCTAATTTAAATTGTAATTTTGCTCCATATTAAAAATCATCAGTTGATTGTTTGCCGTTTGAATTGCCAGCGTGTTTACACATTGACTTTAATAAGGGCACTTTCTGGATATTATTGCGGTTTTTATTTCCTTGTCATTTCATGCATACGAACAAATGAATTCTAAACGCAACTCTCAAATCTGTGCATGTTTGTCTTATTTCATTTCTATAATTTGCACAACTTGCTTCCTCAACACGTAATTATACTCTGAGACGGTGCGTTCAAGGACTATCATAAAGAAACCCCTCCCAGTGTTCTTGTGATCTGGGCATTAAATTCAACATATCTGTGTGTTCATCACTTGACATGATGTCATGTTGGAGTTGCCAACCTGGGGCTCTGGAATCGCCCCCCCCCTCACATTTCATAGAGAAAACCGATTCCGATGCTGATTGTGGAGTCGGGAACACACCTGGGAAACTGTACGTTGGTTGGCTTTTAGGCCTCACTGTCACATGAGATGATCTGGCTGATAAGGGAAGTCAATGTAGGATTACAAATGGATATTAAGCATCTGTTTATTTGGTATTTATTGAAGTTAGTCAGTTACCACTGACGCCTTAGATAGATAAAAAAAACTAACAACTGGGCCCTATCACTTCCTGTTAGACCCCTCAGCCCACCCCCCCCCCCCCTCTGCAATCTGCCTTTTGAGACAGACGCTGATTTCTTTGCATATTTGCATGTTGTAAATTAAGCACTGAGTAAAAATGGCTCAAACATGTGTAGGACCAGCATTGTTATTCAGTTATGTCGGGATCGCCATTAAAGTTGCCTAGCAATTTCCAAAGACCTCACCCCAGTTGAAGCATGGCCTCTGCACATTGTACATGTTTCGATATGGGCAGAAGTCAGAGAGCGAGAAAACCAGGGTGACCTTTTGACCCCCAGACCCCACCTGGTATTTTGGACATCTCTATATCTGTTACATATCGCATGTATTTTTATTTTTGTCTGACTATTACTTCTTCTTTTTTTTTATTAGAACATAGTTACCATCTGTACTTTTTGCTTCTTGCTTCTAATGTCGCGACAAATTCACTGACAGAAGAAGACATGACTTCATACTACCAGCCTAAATTTGTTGCTTTCGTGCTCAGACGCCCTGCCTTCTGTTTCCCAGCCTGCTTTGCTCCCCCACAACAACCCCCCCCCCTCCTCCTTTTTCTCAGAGCAATCTTTCCGTCATTGATTAATGGGCTTGTTTGCAGAAATTTGAAATGTTTGCTCACGCACAAACTGACGCGTCGGACGCGCGCGCGGGGCTGCTTTTTTCCGCGGCGCCGGCCGCGCACAAAGGAAGCGGGGGCGCCTGTGTGTGCGCGGCGAGGGAGAACGACGGATAAAGGCTGACTGGCTGGATCTCTGGAGGGCATCTTCCTCTAACCCTGCCTTGACTCTCCCCTCCTTCTCTCTGGAGCATTAGAATGAACAGTAATTAGGCTTTGATACTCTGGCAAATGAACAGTAATTAGAGTGTGCTACTGTGGATCCTCTGCCTGAGCCGCTCATTGAATATTCACACCATTATTGAACGTTAAGATTAGCTCGCCGCTGTCGTGCACAAACAGTGTGGCATGGCAACGGCCCTCTGCAGATGGTGTTAGGGGGATGGTGCCGGTGTGTGTGTGTGTGTACGTGCGTGCGTGTGTGTGTGTAGACAGGTCGCCCAAGCCTGGCGGACCCTCAGAGGGGATTTTCTGGTTATTAGATCCTTGCCAGATCATGGGCCAATTATAAAGAAAACTGTCAGTCAAGGCAAAGTGGCGATGTGATTAGCGGAAAAGGACAAAATCAGGTGAGGAGTGTGAATCTTTCTGGAGGCAGCTTTGATTTGCTAATAAGAAGGGAAGAGGTGGCGGCG
>JASSRZ010034102.1:0-18847 GCA_032164315.1 Malacoctenus gilli | reverse complement strand
CCCCCCCCCCCCCCCCCCCCCCCCCCCCCCCCCCCCCCCCCCCCCCCCCCCCCCCCCCCCCCCCCCCCCACCCCACCCCCCACTAAAAGGAGGAAGGCACATCAAAGCGAGAGCTGGAAACAAAGATTACCTCCGAGAGTCTGCGATGTTTGCATTAATCTGTCTGACAGCGTTTCCCGAAACCCAGAGAAGCTTCAAGTGTTTGTTTCCCAGCGCGCCGTCGTTTCAGACCGCCGAAATTTTTCCCTTCTTTTAATCAGCGGCATGCAAACATCCGCATCAGATCAATAACGGCGAGAACAGCGGCGCCGTTCGGCGTTCGTTCCTACACTCGATGTGAGAAAAACAAGTCGCGGGGCTTATTTTTTTCTTTTTCGCGCGGTTTTCACGGCTCCTAACCGAGGCGACGCTCCGGTACCAGATAGAGTTAAAACCTGCCAAGTGCCGAGTGAATAATGCAGCAGACGCGTCGTGTATCTCAGCCGGCGACAGAGTGTTTTGCGTGGGTTTGCCCCGTCGAACGGCGTCAGAGTTAATATTGAATGTGCAGCCATGTTCGCGACAGCATGTTGTTGTTTGGAGAGTGTGTGTGTGTGTGTGTGTGTGTGTCCCGGCAGCCCCCCTCGGTGACCCCGGCCTCTTACGTCGGTCTGGACGATCATCCAGGCGTTGGTCAGGCCCACGTTGCCCTCGGTGCCGAAGAGCTGCAGGCCCTTCTTCAGGTCCCGCTGGGCGTAGTGATCGATCTGCCGGAGGGAGAAGCGGGACACAATGTTGGGAGCGTTTTCTTTCTTTCTTTCACAAAAGAAATAAATCATTTTACAAGCCGGCTTTCTTGCGAATCTGCCAGATGTGAAGGAGGGCGGCTGGGGCGCGCCGTCAGATCTTCCCCAGCAGCTCGTTTCGATTCGCATCAGACGGAAGAACAAATGTGACGTGAACTCGAGTGGCAGCGGCGTTCTCGCCGAGGAGAGATCTCCAGTACAATTTGTTGGAGAGGAGCGCTGACGCTTCAATCCCACTTTCATGCCGGTTTTTACTCCTTTTTTTTATCTTCCAACGGGCAGAACGGAATGACGGAAGTCGTCCAGTCTGAATCGCACGAATTCAACGTTTAGGAAATCCTTCGAAATGCTTCGTTTTACAAACGATACAAACAAAACAAACTGGTCACAGGGTGGAAGTTTGAAGTGTTGGTGGAGGAAGTTATGAGACACTTCACAGCAAGAAAAATCTCAGGTTAATTGAGGCGAATTGACCAAAATACTGAGTAGTATGCAAAACACTGCGAACGTAGTGGAAGATCTGGTCATTTTGGTTCGCGGGCGACTAATTTCCTCAATTTGAGACGGGATAAAAACAGGAAATTTGGAGTAAAAGTGTAAAAAAGTAGCATGAAGCAATAAATGTAATTTTTGGTTAATTAAATCTTCAAAAATGGTGTTATTGCATTAAAATAAAGTTCAGTAACGATCTGCAAAACTGATCAAAAACAATGTACTGTACACCAAATCTTAAGCCGGAACTAACGTTGGTGGATATGACATTTATTTCTAAGACTTTATGACATGAAGTCAACAGCATCGACCTCATAAACACCCCCAAAATCCTCTAATCTTCTTTATTTTACTGTCTTTGAGTAAAATTTTCATCATTTGACCCCCAAAAATATGTGATATTGCGTAAAACGCGGCCTCGCGTCGGAACGCCGTATTTCACGGCAGAACGGCGCTTCGCCTGCTCTCAGGTTCGTGCGTCCCGCCGCTGATCGATGCGCTCCAGCGTCGGACCGCCCGAGCGTCCTGACAGGCCCGAAACTGAAGGTTTTACGCGTGAAATAAACAGCCAGCAGTTCCTCACGCTGCAAACACCTAAATGGACGGCGAGTCCTCAGTCCGATCCGCGTCCGGCGGTCATATTTCACGCCTCCCCAGCTCACCCCCTCCCCCGGTATTAGGACTAATAAACCGGGGCCGGCGGTGGGCCGGCTGAATTGGATTTTGTACGACAGGTTACTGAGCTACTGTTCAATAAACGGGCTGCTGGCGGACCCGCGCGGGTTTGGTCGAGCGGCTGCGCTTCAACAGCTCGAGCCTAAACAAACCAGATAAAAACATTTAGCAGAATCAGCTTTTCCAGGAAGCTTTCAATCAGCGGAGGGAAAAAAAAAACAAAACAAAAAACCAACGAACCGCGAGCGTGGAGACGGTCGGCCGGGGCAAACACGATTAAACACTCGCCACCTTTTAAAGGCAATTACGTTGAAACACGTGAATTGGCGACGAGCGCGTCACGCAAACAGCAACGAATCCTCCAAACACACGGACGCCGCTGGACCTTGTTTACACGTCGGCACGCTCAATCCCCCCCCCCCCGCCCTGCGTCAATCCCATCGATCCCCGACGACCTTGTTCTCTCCTCCGACACCAAACACCTCGTTAATCCCTTTTTTGTCATCGCGTGACCTTCGTTTTGTCCCCTCCCAACGTTTAAATACTGAATATATTCGCCGCTGATTTGGAGGCCACGGATTTGGCGACACGAGAGAAGTTTTTATGGAAGCAGAGTGAAAATCAGAGTCTCTGCTCGCTCTTCCTGGTTGATGAATTCGCTCGCTGGAATTTTATTGATTGAGGCCGTGACTACTTTTCACTCTAAGTTTCTGAACTCAGCAAACAAACTCTAACAAGCTCTTTGATCTTGATAGCGGTTGTAAAGTCGTATATTCCAAGGAAGCCTCTACTTTTCTGCAGTCGTGACCAACTAACACGTTCCTGTGATGTGGAAAAAACACGGTTATAATTCGCAACCGTTTGGTTTCTCACTTTTGAACAAAGATATCGTGACTGCGCTGCCTGATTTTAGAGTGACACCAAACTGAAACGCGAGCATCAACGCTTTCTACGTCTTACGATTATGTTATCGGGCTCGTTTGATCCTCACAGCACCACCTGGTGGTCAAACTCTATACTACAACAGCAGGAGGAGTCACACATTCACTCCTCCTTCCTTCAAGAGCGCTAGATTAGTACGGCTGCCTTTCAGTGTTCAGAAGCACGTTGTCCATCTTTATGCAGATTTGTATATACCTAAAAACACATTTTCACGTTTTATTCTAAAGCTACAAACCAAACAACAAATATTATTCACAAACGTTGGAGGAGCTGCTGTCTCTCTTCATCTGTTCTGACATTTTCTATCGACACATTTCAAAGAAACTGTGTAGTAACTATACTTCGTAGCAGATCTATAAAAGTACTTTTTGTGGGCTTCTGCTTCTCCGTGTTTGGCCTGGTTGTGATCAAATATTGAGGTGGGGGTCCGCAGCCCTTCGCAGAGGTGATTACGGGGGCTCCAGGGAGCCACGGCGATAAAGGATGAGTTCGGTTTTCGCTGCGTTGGTCTGTTTTTACTGTATCTTTAATGGCGTCCTGTTGTTTCGACATTGGTGCATTTAGGTTTTTATCAGAGAAGGCCATCAGCACGCCTGGAGGCCTGCAGCTGTGGGGGGCAAAATGTGCAAACATCCCCGAGGCTAAAACGAAAAATCAACAGTTTTTAGCTCCTAATCTGTCCGCTGATAATCACGTCCAATGGCGGCGGCGGCGGCAAAGTCGTCCAGAGCAGCGAGCAGCAGGACCGAGCGCGTGACGCAGCGGAACGCCGAGCGGCGCCGACAAATCAGCAGGAAGTGAGCGGGCGACACGTTTACAGTAAAACATATTTAACGCTGACAGTTTAATACGTTCCATCAAAACAACAACACCATGAAATTCGGCCCAATAAAACCGCCAGGCTTTATTTTGTAGGAGCGCGCGGCGGCCGTTGTACCAACCGACACACACACACACACACACACTCGTGTTTCTGCGGTGTTTGAATCACGACCCAAAGCTGTGACTCAGAAACCGGGACTTTTATTGTGAAAAGCCCTGTAAAATATGGACACAAAGGAGAAATGAAGGAGAATATCCTCAACTTTGCTGGCCAGTAAGATGATTATGTTGTAATCGCTGCGGCTTTAATTCAGCTGATTTCAAAATAAAAGCACAACGAGAAGAGAAGGATCCGACCGCACGAGCAGATTAAAAAATAGGAATTAAAACCCGGCGGATGAGCCGGGAGCCGCTCGCCGCTCGGCAGAGTTTACTGATAATTAGTTATTCCGTCCGACTAAACTCCCTCACATCCATCACAGTAATTGGATTACTTTTTATCAAGCCGCAGATTAGCTTCACTTCCGAGCGGGAACATCCGGCGCGCTCTTCATCACGCTCGACGGTATCGTCGGCGAGATCGCTCTCGACCTCGGCGTGGACCCGGCGCCGCGTCGGCGTCCATAAACAGGAAGCGCTCGCAATTTGGACGCTTCAAAGAGACGGAGATGAGCAAGAATCGGCGTGAAACAAACGAGCAGCTGCCGTGGCGTCACGCGCGAGGAAACACGCGAAAGCTGACGTAAGAATCCCGACGTCCCGTTGGAGTCGTCTGGATAAAAACCCGGAGTCCTGTGGAGATTTGCAGTAACATAAAGAGTGATATTCAAATGTAAGTAGGTCTAGTACGCGGCGACTTCTGTGGGGGTGCGGCAGCGGGACCGGAGGAGCCGCGGCTGTACTTTTTCGGCGCGGTATTGATGTTGTCCTCGGGACTTCAGTCGTCCTTTAACTACAGCAGGCGAGTCAAAGATGGGCCATCAATTATTTATACGGCAGGGATGCACGGGGAGATGAGAGATGTATATGTGGAGGAGTGGAGAGCGGAGACATGGCGAAAACAGAGATTCGAAAGGAGGGAGGGCGGCGGGGGGAGGCGCGGCGGGTGAAAGAAAAGACACGGGGTGAGCCGGGAGGCAACGAAGGGCAGGTCGTGTTAAAAAAGGGGGAGGGGGGGGGGAGACTATACCCTTGCGGTGGCGGTGAAGTGGTTATACGACTCCCGGACTCGGCAGCCAGTCAAGAAAATGAGCTTTCCGACTGTGACGGTCCCAGAGAAAGGAACGCAGCGCCGGGATTTCAGAGGCGAGGAAGCGAAGGAAGAGACGACGAAGAAGAAGAAGAGCGAGGAAGGAAAAAAAACGCACCTCCTCTGAAGAGAGGAGATCCATTACCTGCGCGATAAATGTACGAGAAGGGGGGAGGGGGGGGAGACGGGATCAGAAATACAAAAAAGCAGATAAAAACGCTATAAAAAAGGGGGAAAGCGCTGTGATAATGGCCCCCAAGGAGTCCCCGTGGCGACATTATTTCCCTCACAGGCGCCGCGGCGGCATAAAACGGGCGCCACTCCATCTCTCGCAATAACGTCTTCAAAAAAGAAACGGGGGAGGAAGGGGGGGGGATTCCTTCTACAACGACTCACAGGTGAACTTACTCACCTGGAATATTTCACCGTGACACCAGCGGAGCGCGAGATCGAACGTGATAAACGAAGGGAGCCCAACGGGCCGATTGATCGCGGAGGGAGGGGCTGATGTCACATACCGAAAAGGACGAGGCGCTAAAAAGTCAGTACACAACTTTCTTTTTGGTTTTTGCACCCAAAGAAGCTCCTGCCTTCATCTTTTGTGCGTTTGTTTCAAGCACTCCGGCCGTTTCTACAGAAAAGTACCCGAATAGCGGTTAAAATCGACAGAGCTCAACGGAAGTCGAGCGTTGCAGTGTGGCGGCTTCGAATCCATACGATCGGACGCCGAAGCCTCGGAGTCATTAAAGATTTCAGTGTTTAATCAATACAGAAAATGAACTAATTAGCTTTTTAGTTATTAAATTAACAGGCATACGGCGGCCGTTAATCCATCGCGCCTTCCTCCTGGGCTTCGTCCTTCCCTACACACACAAACACACAAACATGTTGGCCACCAGTCGGTTTCCTGCAAACGCTTCCATTACATCCCCCCCCCCTTTTGGGAGGGAGGGGGGGCATCGTTCTCCCAGGACTCTCCCTCCCAATTTGGAGCAAAGTCAGAGTGTTTCAAGGACGCCCGCCCGCCCTGACCGGACGGACCTTCCTCCGGTCCGTCTGGCTCTCCCCGGCTCGGCTCGAATAATTGGAGGTGTTGCGTTGCATTTTGAACAGCCAGTGGGGAGGACGGGGGGAGGACGGGGGGGGGGGGGGCCTACGTGACACCCTCCACCCTCTGTTCTCCACCCTCCCGAGCCCCCCCAGACGGATCAGTCAATATTTGCCAGCCAGGACCACAAGTCTTCCTGTGGAAACCGCTGAAACTCGTGCCGAAAAGGGGACGAATGGAAAGCGCCGGCGTCTGACTCCTGATTGGCTGCTGCGGAGGAGGAGGAGCAATAACATGCATTAATAATTAAAAGCAGGAGGCGATCTCTCCTTTAAGTGACTAATCTCAGTCCTTAGCGGAGGTGAATCAATTACAATCCCGGCTCTATCCCCGTCCGCGGCCCCTAATCAGTTCCTGATGAACACTCGGCAAACTCGGCCGACGCGCGCCGACGATCGATGGCGCTCACGAGCGGAGGGAGGCGACGGGGGGGAGGGGGGCGGAGCAGCCTCCATCAAGGAAGCAGGAGTCCGAACGAGGAGACGGTCGACGGCAGGAAGTCGTAGGACTTCTGTAACGATCCCGATGGAGGCGGATTTAGGACTGACAGCGGTGCTGAAGATTCGGCCGGGTTGAGGCAAATGTAGCAACGTTGGACGTGTTTAAAATCGGCTTTATTTGTTGTGCTTCAATCTCTCGAGCTCGACGCTGAAGTCGTTTGACAGTTTGGGCCTTCAGGACCTTTCGAGCTTTGTACGTTTTCAACTCGCAAGCTGAGCGAATGTTACGATTTGATTGATTATTTGAATCCTGGCCAATCAAAACGCCTGAATTTTTGCGTGAACAGGAACCAAATATGAACCCAAAAGAATCAATAATCGGTTCTCGTCGAGAAGCACACGCTTGCCTTTCCTAAAGAGATATGAACAGTAGACTTTTATTTTGAAAGTTTGAAATTTGAAGCATCTGAGACACTTCGTGTTTTTGCGCCTTATTTTCTTAGATGTTGATTTTTTTCAGATTGTTGATGAAAACAAAAGCTCGTCGTCGTTTACTTTAATGGAGATGTTTTGAGTAAACAAGATACTGTTTATGCTTTATTTACAAGTGTGATTTCTCGTAAACAAACTCATTCTTGCTATGTTTCATCTCATCCAAAAGGAATCAAATCAACAAAGAAACTGTTACCATTTCCACTCCAGTATTGAAACATACAGCATTTCATTGAATTCTGACGATTTCCTGGCGTTTTATGTGTGTGATTAAATGTGTTCTTCGACCCCGCCCTCAGTGTCTTCAGGGCCCTCCCAGGAGGCCACGCCCCCTCACTTTGAGAGCCTCTGACTGTCAATAACAAGCTTCTGGATGGAGTCCCTTTCTCTGGGGAGCAGCGGAGTGAATGTATATAAAAATCCCCCCACTCCGCCGAGATAGTCTGCAATATAAAAGATGTATGAACGGAGCTGCGCGGAGAGACGCGTATCTGCTGAAAGTCCTTCGCCTGCAGCTGTTGATGCGACAGCCGCTGTCACCTTCAGTCCGTCCCGAATCTCTGCCGGCGCAGAAAAAACCCAGGCGGCGCCTTCGCGTGAAGTTTCTCTCGGTGCGCCGTTATCCTTCGCTCAGCCGGCGCCCATAAAAAAAGGATCGTCACCGCGAGTAAATACCGAACGAGGCGAGGCGAGCGCGAGATCCACGCCGACGTCTGGACTTTGATGCTGTCGCTCAGGTGATCGGGCAGAGAGTCCGCGATGATGGAAACGTAATAACCTTCCTCCTGAGCGAGGAGTGAACCTACACCCGTGTTTTAAAGGTCCTTTATGAAGAAGGAGCCCAGCTGCTCCCAGATCAGCGCATCAGCATCTGATGCTACATGAGGAGGAGCGCGTGTTTCGGAAGCAGCCGGCGGACTCGTTCTCCATCCGAACGTTGTTGAAAGCGACAAAGAGAAGTGGGAACGCAGCAGCTGGTCGACTTTCCTGCTCCGCTCGGTCTTTGTTTGGCTCCTCGGTGGAGTTGTGACTGACGCGAAGCCAAACCGGACATAACGACGGAGGTTTATTCCATCCGGAACGTTGGGAAAAAAACAAACGTCAGCAGACATCGAGTCCACGTCGAGAAACGTCTGAATATCCGAAAAAGTCACGTAACAAGTGGGACGTCATCGCAAGAGGAGCAATTTGAACAATCAATGCCAACAATTTCACTTGTTTCGGTGACAACTTTGTTGTTTATTCCAGCACAACTCAGTCAGTCAGTCAGTGAGTGAGTCACTCACTCACTCACTCACTCACTCACTCACTCACTCACTCACTCACTCACTCACTCACTCACTCACTCACTCAGTTAGTCACTAACTCACTGTCTCACTCACTGTCAGTCAGTCAGTCACTCAATCTGTTAAGTCGCTCATTCACTCAGTCACTCACTCTGTTAGTCGCTCACTCGCTCACTCACTCAGTCAGTCAGTCACTCACTCACTCACTCACTCAATCTGTTAGTCACTAACTCACTCTCTCAGCCAGTCAGTCACTCCGTGAGTCGTTCGCTCGCTCACTCACTCACTCACTCACTCACTCACTCACTCAGTCACTCACTCACTCACTCACTCACTCACTCACAAACATTTTCTCATTTTTCTTCTAAAATTAACACAATTTCCTGAAAATGTTCCACATTCGTGCATCTGTTTTTTAAAAATTATTTCCACTTCTAATAAAAAGAAAAATATTTTTCTTATGAAGAACCTCAGAAATTCCAACCTGGAGCCTCCACGTCATTCTCACCAACATGAACCCAAAGATTCTTTTTTTTTTCCCTTTAAAATTCAATATTTTTTATTTGCGTGTTTATTTTTATCAGGTCGGAACTTTGTGCTTCAGGAGTGAAAATGTTTCTCAGCTTTGTCGCCGGAGTGATGCGTTTGCAGCATAATTGAAAGTCTTCACTTGGAAATTGTTTTGCGTGACGACTTTTACACAAAGCTGCGGAGTTGCTGCTCAAACTCATTTACATGGTGAAAATGGGTTTATGAATGTTTTTCATGCCAGCAGATGCAACCGGGCATAATGAACCATTTTCCCGTCTTTGAACTCAAAGCAAATGATGAGCGCTTTTCATCAGCGGCGCTGGCGCTCTGAGTGGCGTCTCCATTGTGGCTATTCCCAGCAACAAGTTGCTCTGGAGGTTTCGGCAAAGAATCGAGTTTTCAGACTCGTCAAAAAAATGCCGAAGAATTAGAAAAAAGAAACGCGGGTTTCTGACGCAGGAAGCTGGATCGCCCGGAGGAAGTGGACCGGCGGGAGGTCGCGGAGTGAGAAGTTTGATTTACGTTGAGTGATCAGTTGTCGCACGGAGGAACGGCGTGACGGCGCCGCTTCGTATCGTCGTTGTCAGGCGACCAGGAAAGCGAAACGTTTGGCTTCTCACGACTCCAGCGACGAGTAACGTCACCGAGTGTCGATTTCTCCGCCTGCTCTGAGGGCGAGCAGCTCCCGCACCTCGCCGTCTCCCGTTAGAGTCCGTCTCGTTCGTGCTGTGATGAAGAGGTTCCAGTCTGACGTCTCCTGGACTTTGAAGTCCCTCCGTCAAGACGTCTCGGCCCGGAGACCGAAAAGCCTCTTCGAAAGAGACGATTGTGTGTTTTGCTACACGCACTTTCACTTTTTAACGCTCTGAACGCGAGCGTGTAATTCACGTGATCACCAAGTAATGATTGGGCGAACGCACCAAACGCGCTCTTGTATTTATTTCCCAGCTTCTTCTCCCCAGCCTTTGATTGGTTACCGCAATAAGCGCTTTGCCGGCTGATTGCAATTTACTTATAATTACCATCTCTGCAATTTCTCCACTTTCCCACCAGCAGTCAGACGGCACATTTCCCCCGTCACATACGTATCCCGGCTCCGACAAACAAAAGTCTTATCTGTTTGCCGATCGTCTCAATTTGTCTCTCGCGTTAACGTTGCCCTGATGCGGGCGGGCGGGCGGGCGGGCTGCGGAGATGTGATTAGCCAGGGGTGTTTATCTAATTGCATTTCTGCAGTCGGCATGAAATGAAAATTTCTCACGCTCGAGATGCCTCCTGACAGGGCGGCCGCGGTTTCATATCTTGACAAGCTAAAGTGTCCTGATGGCTGATGTCGGAGGAAAGTAATAACCTGGAAAAAAAGCCGCGCTATCGCGCTCGAAATAAGGATTTCCGGCAGAGCTTCATATCGCCGCGGCGGCGGCGGTTCCCCGTCGACGCTCGAGTGGCTGCTCTCCACCTGCGTCTGAAGCCGGCCGTTCACGAGTGGAAACCTTTTTCCATTTTCCCTTCTCCTTATCGAATTATTTCTCAATTCTCCACGTTCGGTGTGAACAAGGGCGGATCCAAGCAGCAGCGGCGACGGCGCGGCTGACAGCGGGAAGTGATCCCGGTTTTTTCTCGGGAGAAACGATGCGTGACGCACAGACGCATCCTTCCTGGGAAGCGTGGATTTTATTTTCAATCACAAGCGACAGCGATGGAGCAGCGATTCATTTGAGCCTCCGGATCAGTGAGTCCCGCTTATCCCGACTTTGGAAGAAGGAGTTCATATGCGAGGCTTTGGCTCCTCCGCTCACTCAGCTCCACTTGACTTTTGCTGTTTATTGCGAGGTGAAAGTTCCTGCTAACAGGTACTTCTCAAGTGCCTGCTTGGCGACAGATGCGCGGAACTGGAGCAGAGTTGTAGATGTGATGTCATCAGACTGAAGGCATCTGATTGGTCAGAGAGGGACTCTTTCGTTTTGTCCAAACTGGCCATTTTTCAAAACAGCTTTAATGTTAAAAACTTTTCAAGCAGCCTCACTGGACCAATTTTAACTGTTTCACCTCTTGTACTTTTTTTTATATTGTTCCATTTTTTTTCTTTATTGCATTCTGCTCGACCTTCATTTTTATATTTTTTCACCTATTATTCTCTAATTTATTATCATTTAATTTATCATTTTTTTCAGCAACTTAAAAAAATATTTAAAAAGTGCTTTTGGTGCTCTTTCCCATTACTGTTTTTTTTAATAATTAATTTTATTACAATTGTGTATTTATTTAATTTTTAGGGCTATTAAAAATATTGTGAAAATTTTAATGTGTGTAAATAAAATGTAAACCAATTAAAATAAAATGAATAGCAAACCTTACATTTTATAAAAAACAAATATAAGAAAAGTTTTCTCTGCTCAAGAGAAGTGCAATTAAATTATGAAAATTAAATAAATTTTTAAAAAATAAAATCAAATAAATAAAACTTTAATTTTATTTTAAAAAATATAAGAAAATGTTGCTTTGCTAAAAAGAAATGCAAATAAATAATACAAATCAAAATTCAATTAAAATAAATTATATAATTATATTTTCTAAAACAAAATTATGAGGAAAGAAAAGTTTTCCCTGCTGAAGAGAAGAGCAGCATTAAAGTTCACTCTGGTTGTTTGGATGGCTGATTTTCTGGTGTTGATATGAATTTATGTAAATACAGCTGCCTGATTGTTGAACCTGACATCAGAGGTTAACATGGAGCCTCTGAATAGTTATTAGTTTGAGTGAGAACAATGTGACACATTCTTTTATTGGAGCTGTTTCGTTGTTGTAAAATCGTCCCCATTATGTCTGGCGCTGTGATGAGCCGGTGGTTCATTTTAAGCGCTCGGCTGCACTTTGAGTTTGCGCGCCAGGTCTCCGGGGGGATCCTGCCGGACCATCGCTTTTCATGGCCCCCCTTTTCTTTTTTTTCCCCTTTTACAGCCGCATTACCTCACCTTCACTTGTCCCACAGCACACAAGCAGACAGGAAATCACCCTGCACAGCGGCCCGTGACAGGCCCCTTGTTCAACCTTCAGCCGCTGAGCCGCAGAGCAAACGCCGCGCGCCGCGCCGACCTCATAAACTGACATCATGCGGAGGTGCCAACCCGGAAAGCCGCGCTGAAAAACACCGCCGCCATGACGCTGAAGGAGCAGCAGGCCAAAGTCCAAACGAGCAGCTCCTTCTGCAAACACAGGCGCAGGAAACCGAAGTACGGCTGATCCCAAGTGAGGTCACGTTACACAAATCCTGAGAGAACGAGCAGAGTGATGCAGGAAGGAATTTGGAGGAAGAGACTAACACCAGTTTCATTCGCACATTTTAGCCTTTAACTGATGATAATTTCAATGTTTTAACTTGTTTTAATACACAAAAAATAAAAATACACCTACATTTGTGAATCTTTTTAGCAGAATTGTCTGACTTCTTGTCCGACGGCTCTGCTGCCACCTGCTGTTCAGTTGTGGGTAGCAACATCATTGGCTGCTCTGGATTAATGGTTTCGATCCACCATTGCTGATTCAAAGACGTTAGATTGAAATGGTCGATCCTGAGAAGCTCGTTTGCTCCGTCGTGAAACGCTCCAATCAGCAGCCTCCAGGATCTGTCAATCATTCTGGTAGGTGGGGTTAAATGTGGAACACAGGAAGTGACTTACTTCGCTTGTCTCTGATTATTTATCTGTTGTTTTAAATGGGGCCACAGTGGTTTCCAAGCTGTTGGGGGGCTACCAATGGACCACCCCCTTTAGCACCGCCCCTTTTGGTCTGGACTAATGATCTTTCCACCGTGTCTTATTAGAGAAAGATATCAGACTGTGACGCCACAGTGAATCCAAACTAAACTAGCACAAGGCCAAAAAGGTTGCGTTATTTGTCCAGGTGGTGTTTTCAAGATGGCGGACCTTCAGCACAAGTGGGCTACAAATCTGGTGGGTCTTCTTTCTCGTCAAAGTGTCAGGAAACACCCGGAAGAAGTTGCAAGATTTGTACTTCGAAAGTTGCCAGATTTTGCGAGAAGGTTGCCAGACAGGAAGCCGCCTTTGCACAGGTAGAACATCCAAACTCCCCGCAGAAAATTTCAAAGAATTAATGAATGACATGAAACGACGCGATGAAAACCCAAACCGTTTCGCGACAAGGTCACAGCTCTCGACAGGCTCCCACTTCCCACTTAAACTGCCATTTTTTTCCCCCACATTCACAGAGAAATTAAATAAGACAGCCGTTTCTCCGGTGGGAGTCGGGAGTCGTCGGGGAATCAAAGAAGGAGAAACAAGTTCGGGGTGAAGTCGGCGCAACAAAAACGAGATAATTCGCGGTGTGAAAGGTGGCGACGCGCGGCGGTTTCGAGGTCAGACGTTCTCCTTTAATTTCCGCTCGTCACTGTCGGAGCGAAACCTTTTCGGGCTCTTAGGATCCCGGCGAACGCGCGAATGTATCAGTGTCAGTGTCAAGCGGGCATTAAATTTTAAATCAAGTGCCCGTAGTTCATAGATGTATCTATTAGTCGCGCTCGCCGCTCACGCAACACCCACCCGTGGTGACGCCGAAGCCCGGTCGGGTCGCCGACACAATTATACGCCGCTAATGGGATCCCATTTATACATCTGTTGAGCTGCGCGAGAGTCCGGCGCGATAACGGCTCCCGAAACGCTCCGAGTTATCGACGCGGTTTTCGGAGCGCCTGGAAGTGCCGTCGATACGGCGGCGCGACGGCTTTATATGCACCTCAGGGGCGACGCGGCGGCCCGAGGGGGGCTGGAGCGGCCAATGATTTCCATCAGGCGTATTGACCTTCGCAGCCGGAGCGATTTCCACGGGCTGCTTTGCATCCGAGCGTTGGCGCCTTTACGTGCATTATTCCGGAGACACCTCAGCACCCCGAGGGCTGTTTGAGGAGTAAATAAATCTGACTGTTATAATAAACACTCCAACTGTGACAAATAGCTGCACTACGGGGTCCTCTAATATGACTCCCATTATCACTAATATATGGCTTGTAAATAACATTCAAACTATGTGTCGCCGGAGTAATTAGATCCACCAACTGGAGGGAGAAACGTGCTCCAACTTCCTGCTAAGTTCTTCTCAGTGGGGAGAGTTTCCTCCTTGCGTTGTGCGATCATTTGAAACGTACAGCTTCTAATCGAAGCTAACGAGGCACTAGCTGTGGATTAAGCCGTTAACATCCCTTAATTAACAATGTTGTGTGACTTGTTCAAGCTTGTACTTTCAAAGTAAGAGTCTTTCTCCAGAGAACATCTATAATCATCATGTTTATCTGATGATTGTTGTGCTTTTGTTTTAAAAAATGCAGGATTCTCGGGAATAAAGGGAAATTTACGACTTACTACTAAAGACAAACGTGGGACTGTGAGTTCAGAGTTAATGGTTTTGGGTTTCACTCGCAATGTTTGTGAGAATCGCAAAACCCGCTTGATGTTGTGCAAGATTTTCTACATTTTAAGCCATTTTTGTGTTGAAGGTTGGAGGTGTTCAATGCGGCGATCTACTAATGTCACCTGTTTGATTCTGGATCATTCGCTCATCGTACGTTCATGAAGATTTTCTTGTAAACGCTTTTCAGAACGCAATTCCGAACCGATCTTTAATATATTTAAACTCCACATCGGTACGCATTAGAAGACAAACTGTCGATTCTGCTTCACTTCTTCGGTCACTTTTGGTCAAGTAAGGCGACGTCAGTGCCGATGAATCCACCGAGCGATGAAGCGATCCGACTCCACCGGAATTCCTCAAAAAAAGTGACAATATGAGGATGAGATATCAATAGGATCGATTCAGTTTGCAGAGCGTTCACAAGAAAACCTCCAAGGATGTTGCGGACGTGTGACGCCTGCAAATCCAAACCCACCCCCTGACGCTCCATCAGGCGGTACGATTATTGGCAGAACGTGATTAACATTAATCAGAGCTCAGCTCATCGTCCCTGACGGCTGAACATCACCGATGCTGAAGTGCTTTCCAAACGAGCCTCCATCGCTCCTTCGCTTATTGTTTCACGGCGGATTACTTGCTTTATTTTGACAGTCCCGCTCAGGTCGTGCTGTTTTATATTCGCTCCGGCGGCACGCTGCGAGCTGCGTTTGAAATACTGCTGTGCACCTCGAATTAAGGCGGCACACTCGGAGCATACATCCAGGTAATTGAACGAGCACACTGTTGCACTAACAAGCTCTGAATTAACTACTTCACTACACTTAAGAGGTCTGAGGGGATCATTGTTATTCATAATTAACTCAAAAGCAACAGGAGCTCGATGCAGACCCTTTGTTGGGAAGAGATTAGATTTTGCCCCCGCAGATCTATTACCAATACAATTATTGACAACAATATGCTGCGAATAATCCCTCCTATGGAGACGCCACTCTCATAATCCCCCAACAAAATACTGCGTCTGCTGTCTGTTGTTTCTCCGTGTGGTCTGCTGGTGTCATTTTCCCTGGAGGAGATAAAAAATCCGGGAGGATGCAGCTGTAAAACCGCGCGGCGACGGCGTGAAGCAGCCGTATCGCACCTTCCTTAATGCCCCCCGATGACTCAGACACATTTTTATTCGCTGTGACACGTGCGGACTCGCCGGTCGCCGTGGCGTTAACCTCGCGGGACCTTTTCATCATCCCCGGGAATCAACAAAGTGAAACAAACGGTGACCGTCGGAGACGCGCCAGAGATCTGCGAGCCGTTTGAAGTGGCTTCCAGCCGCGGCGCCCGGCTTTTTATCAGGGCTAAAGCAGGTGTAATAAACCGGACCGCTGAGCGTGACCATCCCTGCAGCCGGGGGAGCGCGCTCATCAACATGCACCTATGCCCGCCGCACTCGGCTGAAGTTATGGCGTCTGGAGGGGCTTTGTGTGCTGGGGAGGAGGGAGGAGGGAGGTGGGGGGGGGGAGTCAGATCGGGCCGGGCAGCTCGCGGGATGTTGATGGAGGAGCGAGCAGGTCCTGATTGTCAGCGATAAAGGCGAGCGCGGCAGAACCAAGCTGCAGCCGCCAAGATAAAACCTGAGTGATCCTATAAGACGTCCGACGGCTCTGCAAGTATTTGGCTGCTTTTTTTTGGGGTGTGGGGAGGGGAGGGGGGGGGCTACCTGAGAGGAATGTCTTCAAAAAAGAAAGTTTATTTTCAACAAATTCTTCTGGAAACGAAACGACCTCAAAGCTTTTATTTTGAATAAACTCTGACCCAGAAGTTTCAAGACTTATTTAGGTGTAATTTGGAAGCCGGACCAGTGAAATTGCACAAGCCGACCTTTTGACTCACAACAATATCAACGTTTTTGTTTTGTTCAACAGCAAAGAAGTACAAAGACATTGAAGACTTTTCCTGGCGACAAGGTCGCATTCTTCTTCTGATCTTTTGCTGGATCCTCATGTTGCCCCCTGCTGTTCAGTCCTGGTATTACCTTCAGGCTATACCACAGGCTGCCAAAGGTGCTCGTTGACTTTAAGGAACAAGTCGGAGCTCTGTGTCCTGCTCAAGGACACTTCAACAACACTCAGTGACTCGTGATCAGTGGCGCCCTCTAGAGGAGGTTCTAGGAACCACCAGTCTCAGATCTCATTAAACAAACTACTAAATTAAACTTTATTTAAACCTTCAGGGTTCTTGCCCGAGACTAAAGTCTTCCCAGCTTGCTCTGCGTGCGTCTCATATCATCAATCAACACATTAGCGCCGGACGGCGAACATAATGAGGCGCGTTTTCTGCAAGCGAGACGTTTTCGCGTATACGATTGTTCTGCTTTTGTGCGTCTTTTGATGAGCGCGCAAGAAAGCGGCGGCGAAGAGAAGAGCGTGTTCATTAAGAGCCGTTTCAGACGCCGATCGAACATCGCAGAAAAACAGAAGACGCAACGCGGAGGAGACGAGCTACATTTTTTGTTTTCTGGTTTTGTTTTGATGTTAGTTTTTCACAGTTTTTATTGATCCTATTCAGAGCAGCAGATGGATACGACAAACGGGATTTAGTTTTAGCGGCTCGCCTCTAAATCACAGGCGCTGCTGAGGCCGTCTCGTTCGCAGCATTGGCAGAAAACACTCACTTTGAGCAGGTAAATTAAATGTGTCGTTTTTATCTCTTCTTATGGCGCCGAACGTCGAGTTCGGGAGACGACAGTAAAGCGTCGGGCGTGCTACAGGTTTCCGGGTTTCTACTCGCTGTCTCCGGTTCATCAGCGCAGTATTTTTTCCAAGTACTGCAGGACGTAGAGGACACCATCATCAGTTTTTACTAATATTGCTTTGATTGCACTTTTATGTCCCACCAGCCATCCTAACTCAACAGTAACTTGAGTAATTGTCAGTTTTAAGGAATGAAATCATCATCTCACACAAGTTATTGTTTTTTATCTACATTTATAGTCGACTTCTAGTACTTCTAGTACCAAAACAAATCACACTTCTTGTCTACAAATGCAAATTTTTTAAGGGGGCAGAATTCGGCCCCCACGAGGTCAATCACAACTACATTAAAAGGTTTAATAATGGAGTTGTAAAGGAGTTTTGGAGGTTAGTGGTTTATCACCAGATTGATTTTTCTCATTCAAAAAGTGATAAAAAACTGATGATTCTCTGTGATTTAGCGACACGACGTTCTTTCATTTCGGCCATTTTTTAGGTCCATTGGAGGCTTCACTTCTTCAAGTAAAGATCGAGAGGAAGCCTTTAAACGCGGGGCCAAAGATTGTGGAACTACATGAAGGGAATCGAACATGAGTCGCGGGGAGAGACGTGGAGCGGGGGATAAAGCAGGGTTGTGACTCTTTGGGCTCGGAGAAAAGAATCGCGAGCGTTTGGAGCCGTCGGAACGACGCAGGACTGAACATCTCTAACTCAGAGCTCGTCTTTCATCCTCCACAGTCGCCGGCTTTGTTAATATGCAAGAAAGACGGAGGAGAGGGGAGGATGTGCGCCGCTGTGTCGGACAGAATACCAGATTTCGCGCCGTCCAGGGTTTTTTTTTCTTTCCTTTTTCTGAAGTTCTCCGGGAAGTCCCGCTCTCAGCAATTTACAAAGAAGAATAAAACTCTGTGAGTTGTTCAGTCTCCTGCTGTTTCCCCCCGCCAAAAAAGGAGGTTTGAGAGCGTGGAGGTAGCGGCCTGCCATCCGTTACCGTGAGAGATTCCCCGCAGCGCGCCGACATCCACACCAACTTATTTTTCCCCGCCGCTCTCTGTCGCTAATCGCCTCGCGGGGAGACAAAACTGAATTATTCAGAGGGTGAATTATGGGGTGCCGCTGAACATCGGGGGAACGCCGGAGAAAGGTGAGGCGCTACCCAAGAAAAACATTCATTAGAAGCCAAACGGCGCCCGCCGATTGGGCGGGAAGGTGGGAAGAGAGAGCGCTGGTGCCGAGACGCTCGCCGGGTCAAAGCGCCGAAGACAAACCATGACGGCGAGGCGACGCGTTGGCCAATTACATGGCGGCGGCAGAATTACGACCCGAGCGAGATAAAAGGCAGAAGAAACAAGTCCAAGGTCCACGGCTGCAGCCATGATTCAAACGCAACCGACAGGAAATATCAAAGTGGGCTGTTTATTTACCGAAACATACGAAGGATTACGGCGGGCTCGGCCTTGCTTGGAGCCTTTGGGGACCGCAGACGTTGTCCCAACACATGAATAATGGAACACAAGCGGTGGTGAAATTTCCTGTGATTTATGAAGAGGCCCCACGCTGTGCTTACAGCGGGAGCCTCTAGGGGGCGCCCGACGCGGAGCGGGCTAGGTGAGCTAACCGCACGGGTCGGCCCTCTTATTTCATTCATTCATCTTCCTGCGACGCAGGTGAACAGAGGTGAATTTCATTATCGTTGGAGAAATGAGGGACTTGTTTGTGGTGCAGCCGCAAAGCAGAAGAGCTTCGAAACTGTAAAACCGGAACAGCTCGAATAAACTTCCTGGATTCCTTTCGGGACGTGATTCCCTCTGTGCTCGAATTAATCGCACTAATCTCCAAAGTCCAACTAATTCGCCG
>JASSRZ010034101.1:0-18848 GCA_032164315.1 Malacoctenus gilli | reverse complement strand
TAGATGGCTCCGTGTGTGTGTGTGTGTGTGTGTGTGTGTGTGTGTGTGTGTGTGTGTGTGTGTGTGTGTGTGTGTGTCTTTACTACCTCTGTGGGACTTGGCGTCTCTCTCTCTCTCTCTCCTCCAGTGATGGATCTGGATGCTGTGGCGGTGGTTTCCTCACGCCCGGGTGTGTCCCGTGTCCTGTGTGTGTCCCAGGGTCTGTGGGAGACTCGAGGGGCCACGCCCGTCTCACATCCTGCTGCCAGCTCCGTCCGAAAGCGCCGCGGCCTCCGGTCGAAGCCCCCCCCCCCCAAAAAACTAGCGTTGATTTAATTTCCCGCATGTAAACACCGAATGATGACGAGTTGGACGTTTGACGGACGCAGTTTCCATGTCTGCAGACACCTGGTTGCTCCATTGTGTTGGTGAAGACAGGATGTCAGTCACGCTACGCGCTCCACCGCCGCGCCTGCTGGCTTTTATTAGTAGGTTGGTAAACGTCCCGCGGGACGGCTCGGCGTTGCCCGTCCCCCCCCCCCCCTCCTCCTCCTCCGCCACGCACAGACATGCGGAAATCCACCACTTTTCTCCAGAAAAAAAAAACCCTCGCTGCCGCTAATGACTGTCGAGGAAACTGCAGCCAGCAGCTGAGGGACTCCGAGTGAAAGCCGGCAAAGTTTTTCCAAATCCTGCCTGACGGCGCGTCACAAACGTCACGATTCGCGTCTGTTTTCCTGTTAAAACACGCTAATATTTGCACAACTGAATGACCGAGTCGTTCCTGTGAGAGATTTGTGGCACTAAAAAGATTTTAAAGCGTTCGTTTGAAGCACAAACAAGACGTTAGTTTACTTGTAAGGCACTTGTTCGCTATTGAGGAATTGAACCCCCAACCTTCCTGTCGCTTCTTTTATCTTGTAAACATGTGAGAGCTCAAACTGAAGCCAGAAACTGAAGCCACTCACAAGGGAAAAAAGGAGAATCTCGCCAAACAGTAGTGGTGCAGCCGGCTGCAAACTCGTCTCTGAACTCCATTAAACCCTTAACGCCGCCGCCGCCGCCGCCGCCATCTCCCCGGTGCCATCTAGCGCCGCTCAGCTGGAGACAATTCGTTGATGGAGCCGCGCACTTTGTGGGCACATTAGGGCCCCGCTGCTATTGCCTTTGACACCGTGAGGCCTGCGTGGAGTCGCAGTGAACCTCCGCAGACGAAGGTGCCGGTTCGAGCGTTTTGCGTGCCGTGCTCGCCAGACTCGCCCGAGGTCGGCAGGGCGTTCTCGACGTGCTCCCGGGTTAAAGGGACCACCGATCAGCGTGGAGGGATGAAATAAACCCCCATGAAGACCTGACCTTCTCTTTCAGGGGGGGATGTTGGCTCGCGTTGTCCTGACTGTGGCGCCGTTTACAGAAGGAGGTGAAGCGCTGAAGACGGTCGAGTGCGGAGAACATCGACGCAGAGGTCATGGGTTCAAATCTCACGGCGGGAATCCAGGTAGGATACGAAACTGAACGCTCTGTGGTCAAACGATAAATGCACAAAGGTCAATGGTGTCCAACAAAATGGGCGTTTAATGTAACAATAGAAAGATTAAAACTTGTTGAAATACCAAAATAAAAGCACTTTGACAAAGTAAAACAAAATAAACAACTCAAACAAAGAGATTAAAGAGGAACTTTATTTATAAATGTTCTGGAACCAACATTCAGAGGAGAAACTGTCTCTATTCTGTCTTTATAGGTTTGATATTGTTCTTGAGTTTTATGTCTTTTACTTGAGGTTTTTATTCAGCACTTTGTTGCAGTTAGGCCTGTGTTCAGAGGGCTTTATGAATAAAGTTGAGTTACGAAACGCAGTGTAATTTAAATGGAGAAGTCAAGTTACACCAAGTGGCCGAAAAGCCGAGCCCAAACTGCGTGTCCTGCACCACTCGGTGTGTTTACACTGCAACGGGCTCGTTTACAGTGATTCCGAGCAAACTGTCGGTTCAGATCGGCCTGGATTGGCGGCGCACAGCTACAGGGGAATAATCACGTCGGTGCTGGAACAGACCTCAAGGACGGCGGCGCGTTTGGGCCTCATGTCGGAGCGGAGACGGGCCGGAGATCAAGTAGCTGTAACGCTGAGCCCGCCGCGTTCCCGCCGTCGGGCTGCGGTTTGACATAAATCTCCTCCAGAGTCTGCCGTAGCGCTGCTTCTGGGCCATCTGCGCCTCGTTAGAGAGCGAGATACCTTTTTAATGCGCCCGGCATTAAGACTGGGGGAGAACGCGGCGGCGGCGGCGGGGGTCGCGGCCCCCTCGCCGGTCTGCCGGCGGCTCCCGTTCAGGCGGATCCTTTCAGCAGCTGCGCCGGTGCGAAGAAATCGATTCACTTCAGAGAACGGAACGAGACGTTTCCGGGACGCTCGTCCGACATGAGGCGGAAATATGGGGGGAAATGTTGGATTTCAAACGCTGGAAGTTGGAAGAGAAACACGCTTCATTTAAGAAGCTCCACCTCAAATCGAGAGGGATTTAAAAGCGGCCGAGTGGCGCCAAACCTGGACTCCTGTTGGCGAGATCGTCACATCTCCCCGTGACGCCGCGACGACTGTCAGAAACGGACAGAACGCGCTCCGCCTGTCACTTCCTGTTCACGTGTGTCTCATTGTAACTTAAAGGAAGTTTGAGTGGAATTACTGTCGTGAAAAACTTTAATTCTCGTGTGTTCATCTCGAAAAATGGATCCAAAGAGTCAAAACAACGATTTCCTCGCGGAGCTCTCGGATTCCGATCGATCCGACGGTCAAGTGGGTTGAAAACGTCGAGCTGGTCTGTACAGCTCAGCACACGGCTCTTAATGTTGATATAATGGTCCTGTATAGCCAACATTGGGGGGGGGGGTATGGGGGGTCGATAGTGGCAGGAAGCGTCCCCCCCCCCCCCCCCCCCCCCGAGAGAGGCAGGAAGCGTCATTTAGTCGCAGGCTCAATCTGCAGGAGCAGATCTTCCGGTCAGCGGGTGCTTCCCTGCGTTAACGCTACAATAATACGAGTCACATCGCAGGCCGATAGACGAGGAGACGAACGGGAGGGCAGAGTGGCGGCGGCGGGGGGGGGGGGGGGGAGGGGCCCGGCACGCAGGATTAATAAGCGATTATGTACCAGTGGAGTCCAAGAGGGTGGTCCCGGACGGGGCGAGGTGGGGGGGGGGGCACGTTGTCTTTTTGTGGAAAAGAAACCGAAGCATCGACGCTTCGTGCTGGGATTCCTGCAGGAGAAGCAGCAGGTGCGACGCTCCTCCGCGCCAACACGCCCCGAGAAACCCCGTCGAGGGGTTTATTTTTGTTACCGCGCGGACCCTCGTTGGCCGCGCCAGCTCGAGACGGGGCTTCGTTTTGAAGGGGGGGGGGGTTCGGAGAACCGAGCCCGGTGATTGGTGGCTGCAGACAGTCGATGCACCATCTGTAGCAGCTCCCAGCATGTAACGTATACACGAAAAAGCAGCTCCAGCATCACTGAAACATGTGATGAAGTGCTGAGAACCCATACGGAGACCCCCACGCCCCCCCACGCCCCCCCACCCCCACCCCGGGTCCATCAGGCGCTCCCTCCTACACGAGCTCATGTTTCCCTCCTTTATATGAACGCATGCGGCGTTTCGAGACCAGTAGTAGGATTTAAAGGACGGCAACGTGGGGGGACGATGACCCCCACGGTGCCCCCACGGCGCCCCTCCCCCACCCCCACCCTCCCTCCCTCCCTCCCTGGCCGAAGGAGCGCGCCGAGGTTCCTGCTTTTAACAAGTCTCTGCAGGCCCATCCGTCTTCCCACCGAGCCTGTCAGTCAGCGCTCGGGGAGTTATCGGCCTGAAAAATGAACCGCCTCTCACATGAAAAGGCGCCGAGCGAGGCTACCGGGTACGGGGGGGGGTTGGCGTCGGCCGGGCACGATCGTGGAAGTCGCCGTCACATCGCCGACCCTGTGAAATTACCGCCGCGCTCACTCGACACGTCGAATCACAACTCTGAGGTTCCTGGCAACAAGAAGGCATCAACGCGGCGCTACGTCCAGACACAGTAGCCCCTCCCACTCTGTTTACATGTAAACACTCGTGGACGTTAGTTTAGAGCAAACCTGAGACCTGCTCAGGGCTTTTATTTTGGAGGCTCCTGGAGTCAGGCTCATGTTTAGTCGGTAAGTAAAGACAATATTGTGAATTAGGCTTCAAACAAGGTTGTTTTCATGCAAGCTTGTTGGTTTTTGTCGGCAGATATTTACCGATGTTCTCAAGTCGACTTTTTTAGAAATTCCCTCGTACGTACGCGGACTTTCTCTCGGACGTCGTGCAGATGGACCATAAATCAAAGCAGTGAAAACGGGAGTGAGGCTGCCGCACAAATGTGTAAACACACGCCGGCACCGAAGCCGCGGAGTCATTGATCACCCGTTTCGCTCGGAGGTCTTATCAGCGTCTCGGCGCGTCAGCTGTCTGCACTGTCTCACTTTCACAGCTCAGTCGGCTGTTTATCGGCGTGGGCGGGGCCTCGGCGGGGGTCAGGGGTCAAGACGGCGAGAGTAAATGAGTAGCGCGGTACAAAGGTTGCGAGCGGCTCTCAATCTCTGTCAGCGATCCCCAGGCGGCGCAGACTTCGGACGGCTCGCATCTCGTCACGGGGGAGGAGCTAATGTGGCTCCATCTGTCTCTTCTGGTCTCCTCGCACTTATTTGTCAATATATTTGTTGGTTAAAAGGGAGATTGACCAGTTTAGCAGGAGTGGTGCGACTTTTAAATGCCGATGAAGTTCATCGGATAGTTTCCTCAATTTTTTCCAATAAGTTATCGAAGTTTTTGTTGATTTTTGTGTGTTAAATTACGAGTTCTAAAGGTACAAGTTTACTAAAGGACCCAAATCTTCGCTTGCAAACTTGCCCCGCTTTTATTTTGAAGGCTCTTGCTTTTGTAGGCTATCTCGCCCTCAATCTCTCTCTCTCCTCTTTGTCAACAATATCCTGTTTAATTTCAAAATAAAACTGTTTTGCTGAACTTCCTCCTCCGGCAGACGGATCGGTTGTCGGACGGTCGCTGATGTCCAGCAGCTGGTGGAGCAGGTGGGTGTAAAACAAGCCTGGTGTTTGTTTGTTTCTCACCCCTCACCCCCACCCCACCCTCACCCCTCCACTTCTGCTTCCTCCTTCCATTCGTAGGTTGTTCCCGAGCTCCCATCATCGGGGGGGGGGGGGGGGCAGCGGCGGCACAGATTTCGGACGCCGTCGCTCACTCGCAATCGGACCGACGGAGCGGAATTCGCCCGTTCGATCCGAACCGGGTTCCAGATGTGCGTGGACGTCGGACCTGACGGTGAACTCGTCGAGGAAGCAAACTGTTTAAAAACATGTGGACGGTGAGAAACGCTCAAACGATGACATCATAGCCCCCCTGCTTTCTCATTGGCTGTGTCATCTCTTTATTTCAGTTGGTTTCAGGCTAAACTGTTGCGAAACTGATACATTGTTTTCTCTCAGAGAAAGGCGCAGTTAAAACTGAGTGCGAGAATGCGCTTTTCTCGCGGTGCAGCTCCCGCACACCTGTCCACAGACCTTGTGACCCCCCCCCCCCCACACACAGACCCCCCACCCCCTCCAGTGTGCGTTTGTTTAGCTCTCAGACCAGGACGCTCGTTCAGTCCTCAGCTGAAGGAGGCGTTTTACCGTCAAGGTCTCCACAGGTGCGTTTGTCTGGCGCTGTTCAAACCATCCTGGTCTCTCGGCGGTTGCCCTGGTAACACTGGACAGTCTTGGTTCGGCTCCAGACCTTCACAGAAATCCAGAAAGTTCACAACTTACGTGGTATTTACCACAAATGTGGCGATTAATCCTGCAACGTACGTCCCTCGCGTCTTTTCTTGCTGTTTTTACTCTCGGTCCAGTGATTTGGAAGTCATGTGTGTCGCGTACGCGGGCGTTTTAAAGATGATGGATCGCGGCGGAGTTCGGCCTCGGCGCCTCTGTGAACGTGGCCGCACACGGACTTCGGGCTTGTTTTGGAGTCGGGCCAGATGGCGGACGGGGGCGCGATTCATTTCTCGCCGGCCCGCACGTCGTGCCTTGAAGTGTCAGTTATTCCAGCACAATTTAAGAGTGGAGTTTGGCCGTTTATTTTCTCTTTACTAATTAAAAAGAAATCAAAGACGCATGAATCTGTTTGGATTTACAACGCTCAGTCAGATATTCGTCAGGATTTTCACTTCGCAGCAAGAAAACAGTTCTGTCGCTCCTCCTCGGCGACGGCGACGGCGGCGGCGTTCCTGGCCGGGAACGCCGACCACCTGAGCGAGAGAGGAAGACTGCGGCGGATGCTGGATATGAAATCACTTCCTGCCGGCGGGCTGAATATAGTGGCGGCTCGGCGCGGAGGGGATGTTTACACAGCGAGCCGCGGGGCCGACAACAATGGAGGACAACCCGGAGCGTGTTTGTGGGATGACGGCAAGGCATTGTGCTGGATCTCTGTGTTCTCTCCCGCGCTCGCTCTCCGTTTCCACCTCCAGCCGCTTTGTTGTCCGCGCCGTCCCGTTGCATGCTGGGAAAACGGGGCTGCACCTTCTCGCGTGTGGAACATTTCGGCAGGAAAAACCACTCGGCGTTCCTGCGCTTCGGCGTCCGGGACTCGAGGGCTCCGAGTCGCCCCCCCCCCGAACGCCTGGAAGTCGAGCGGGGACGTGGCGCGGTGATGCAGGAACCAGAGTGTGATCTGGACCCGCGCGCGTCCAACAGCACTGACCTGAGAGCAGATGTTCCACCTTATCTGTGTCCAATGGACTCTTCCCCTCCAAAGCTGCGAATGCAGCACGTTTGCTTGTTTGGTCCTGCGTTCACAAGGCTTCCCGGCTTCCCCTCCCGCGCTGCGAAGCCAAACACGACCCCTCCGTTACCTCCATCCATCACAGACTCCAGACACCAAACGCTTAATAACGCGGTTTCGGGGAACGGCCGCGATAATTTACGCCGCTTTTCTGTTCTGGTCCCGAGGGGAGTGTTCGGCGGTTGAGCTGCGAGACGCGCGCGTGGCGAGAACATGACGAGTTTATCTGAGCGGTTTGCTCTGAAAACAAGAAGCTGCAGCCTCGAGCGTTGCTTTAAATTGGGAAGTTATGGCCTCAAAGCAAAACAAAAAACCTGGTCCGAGTACTTTTATACTTCCCATCAGTCGGAGTATGTCACAACACAGTTTTTCTGATAGTTTTTCTCAAGATGAAACGTCTAAAATTCATGTTTTAAAGTTTATTTTGTCCCATAAGCAACAGATGTCGTTACCGTTTCACCCCCTGATTTCCTTTAAGAAAAGCCTGTGGACTCGGTCATCATCTGTGATTGACCAAAACTTTACAGTGAAGACAAACGTCAGTGGACACGCCCACTTTTACCAACACACAAAAGCAAAAGCCTTTCAAAATAAAAGAAATGTGACAATTTCCCAGAAAGGCTTCAGACTGTAGAAAGCTGTGAGACTTGATAAAGTCTCAGAGACCCCCGGGGTCCTGCCCCCCCCCAGCCAAAGGGGGCCACGGCCCCTCAGCGCCGGTCTGCACCGGTCTATCACAGACTGACCAGACGATCCACAGACCAGCAGGACCTGCAGAGGAAGATGGGATCCATCCTCGGGGTCCGCCTGTCCTGGCAGCTTAAAGAGCGAGCGGGGAAACGTCACGCTGCTCTTCCCTTTAGCGCCATAATGTGGAGAAACCCCGGAAGTACAACCTTCATTTGACGGAAAGGAAAACTTGTCCAGTTTGAACCAATTTGATCAACAAAACGCGACTTCAATGGAATAAAATGAATCGGTGCCTTTATTAATGAGTCGATTCAGATGTTATGAATTGACTGCATTTCCTTTGAGCCTCCAAATGAATGAGAAGAGTGATAAAAGGTTCGTATGACTTCAATAGGATGCTTTTACTTGTACTACAGTAAAAATAAGACCAGTTAACTATAAAATCCTACTTTTTTAAAAAAAACCTTTTTGTTTCACTTTGGTTTTTACGAGTTCAGCCCCACCGTCAACCAATGTGACGATGGGGCAGGTTCCTCGCACAGTGGTACTTTCACCCCTTCCACGTCTGGAAAAACGAAACCGAGAGTGAAAGTCTTCACTTCAAGGCAGGAGTCGCGTCGGAGTCGGTTCGACGGCAGTGATTTTTTGTTTTTTTGTTTTATTCCTAGTTTTCCAGTTTTTGGCGGAGTTTAAAACCGACTGACTGTCTTTAAAACCGGTTAAAAATCGACGATGAACGGCGCGTACCTCTGTCTGTGGGTCTCCGTGGTGTCGGTGCTCGTTGCTCCGGTGGAACCGCTCGAGCCGCTCACGATGGGGGCAGCGGTGGTGGTGGGTGCCACCTCTCTGTTGGGATTAATTAGTGATTACAATTATAATGAACGCTGCAATTCGGCTTGGATCGACCTCAGCTACTCAGGTGAGTCGCCCCACCCGCCACCCCCCACCTGCGCTGCAGCCGGGTGGTCTTAATCCGTCTTGGGGGTAACGAGTTACTTTCGTAACGCGTCACTTTCGTACTTTACTTTCGTAGGTTACTTTCGTAAGGCGTTGCGGTACAGTAACGCGTTACTTTCGTACCGTATTATATATTACAGTAACGCGTTACTTTCGGTACTTTCGTAACGCGTTACTGTAATAAATTACGTCAGGCAGTAACGGTGTAATATTATGCGTTACGAATTATATTTTGGTAATATTATTGCATTTTCCGAGTCAGGTAATGCGTTACAATCTGAACCGTCGGTTTAAAAAAAAAAAAGCGTGCACACACACACACACACACACACACACACACACACACACACACACACACACACACACAGAGAAAACAGCAGTAAATAAAGAGTAGAAGAAGACACCAGTTTTAAAATCAGGAGAAGATGGTTTTAAATTAACAGAAGAAGAAGATGGCAAGTGAAGTAACTAAAAAGCAATCAGTAACTTATTACTTTACACAAATGGTAATATTGTAAAGAAACGTATAATTTCAAATGAAAGTAACTTGTAATATTAAGTGTATTACATTTTGGAAGTAACTTGCCCAACACTGCTCTTGAACACCGAGTCTGATTCTAGTCCGGCTAAGTGGATACATGCAGCAACAGATCGACTATCAATCGCTTCATCTGAGTGTGTTAGCAGAGCGATGATCTACGTTCAGTTGGATTAAGACACTATTTTGATTTCCTAACACTGCACTTATTGAGTTTGTGTCCCCACCCTTTGACCAGACGACAGACGGACATGTTTGCGTGTAATTTCCTCCCAGGAACTCGGGACTCAGGCGGGGGTCTTACCAGCGAGGCGGGCTTCAGGTCCCTGATGATGGGGTTCTCCCGCACCGACAGGTGGAGCTGGTACCCGCTCAGGATGAGCCGGTGGTTGATGGAGTCCCCGACCAGGTGGATGCTGGCGCCCATCACGAAGGTGATGACGCAGAGGTAGACGGCGGTGCGAGGCAGCGCTCTGGGGCTGCGCTCCATCAGCTGGGAGGTGCACACACACACACACACACAGATCCTCCTGACACACACGCACACACATGACGGCAGCTCGACAGAAATAATCCGTCTTCAAGAATTGAGGTCGACAGCAGAAAAGCGTCGGCACGTCGTGTCTTTTTAATCTGCCATCAAACGGCGCTCCCGCTCGTGTGATTGTTGTTTTCTTTGGATGTTCAGCTGAAGTTTGAGTCTCTGTTTCTCCAGCAGCTTTCCTTGACAACACCAGCTGTCGTCTTCTTCTATTATTCCAGACAAACACGTCTGAATGTGTCGAGTTTCATAACACAATAGCACAAAAACTCTTTGAGACAGAAAGCGGGAAACTGGCTGAGTTTGCGACCACTTTTCGAGATACTTCTGAGGTCTCGTTTATAGACGCTGGATGTGCAGTGCGAAGAATGTCTTGCTCTCTGCTTCTTCTCTTTGCTTTTCACCTCTTCGATGTGCGTAATGTCCTGCCCACCAACAGTCTGGCGTGTGAAGACAACTTGCGTAGGTCAGATATTTCCGTGACCGAACCTTTTTTCTCACGAAAGAAATTGCGACGGTTCAAAGTGTGACGAACGCATCTCGTTAACGTCGCCAGATTTTACAAACAGAAACACCTACAGACACTTTGAGCATCTTTACTTTCTCAAATATCTGTAGATTTGATAAATGCTTCGTTTCACTTCGCGCATGTGTGATTCAGCGAGGACAGGGGCCGACACCCGCTTGCTAAGCCCCGCCCCCCCATGCGACAGTCGCTTATTTTTCCAGGGATGTTACCAAGAAGGTTTCGAAGAAGGAGGAAATAAAGCAGCAACTCGAAGATGAACTGTCTAAAAGTGCAGAAGCTCAGAGGCTCCGCCCCCTCGCGAACCTTTGGCGCTGCTCTTTCTTTAAGTACTTTAAGTTTCCCTGACGAGACTCACAAGTTTCTCGCTGTTAACTTTGTTCAGGCCTGTAACAGGCCTCGCCGTTTTCTATACAGGCGCTTCAGAAGCTGCAAGGCCGCGACGTATCGCGGAAATGTCAAAAGGGTGAAAATAAATCGCCTGAAGGAACAAAAGATTTGAACGTGTTCTCGACGCCCACCGCGATGTTACAGCAGAGACCCAAACAAGGACAGAACATTGCTTACACGTTGTTATAATGGCAGCGAATAAACACGCGGACAATAGCGTGGGTTGTTGAAGGTGAACAACAATGATACAACAATACGTTTACATACATGAGGTGCAACAGGGCAGATCGGACACCCAGCGAGGCCTGTCAAAAGAGCTGCGGCTCCCATGATGCTTTGCAGGACTCACCTTGAGCATCAGAAAGGGGGTGATGATGTTGTAGGCCATGTGGAAGTAATCCCCTGCACTGGGCTTGTTGAGGGGGAACCAGTCCAGAGGAAGGACGATCTGACACACAAAGACAAACGTCGTGTTGTGGTGACGTAAAGTTGTTTCTTACATTATCCAATAGTTTTCAAGACAGTCCTGGTTTTAACATGACAGCGACAGAGAGAGAAGATACAGAGAGGTGAGAAGACAAGTGATCAAATCAGATGCTGATGAATGGAAAAAATAGAAACTGAAAGAGGGAATTGAATGAAACAGTTGAAAAAATGCACTCTCCCCAGGTTATTGTGAAAATATTCAAGAAACAACGTGCAACCGGAGTATTGGAGGTAAATCTGCGCCCCTGTCGTGCCGTCTGCAGCCACAGGGGGCGCAGTGAGGCGCCTCACCATGACGATCGGCCGTCCGAAGTCCAGGATCCAGTTCTGCAGGGTGAGACAGAGCCACAGGTCCAAGTGGAAGCGCTGCCGTCCGCCCTCACGCACCGCTCCCTTCTGGACACTGGGGGCGCTGTGGACGGATTCAGTAAGTCTCCGTGCAACAGGCTGAATTTGAACCACACACATTGAGGACAGGATCAGGCTGCTTTTACCAATACAGTCGATTCCTGTTAAACTGCACCTGCTGTTCACTGACTGAGCGAAAGAAATATATTATTCATGCAAAAAATGTGTTTTTTCTGCAATTATATGCAAGAGATGAAGCTAAAAAGCACAAATCCAGAGTATGTTGAAATAAAATGTATATTTTCTGGATGTTTTAGGTAAAAATGACTTTGCACTCTGCTTCATCTGCAGTTTGTGGAACATGAACATGTTTATAGTCCAGAAGTGGCTCTTTGAGCTTTCCGTCCACCTCTGAAACCTCAAATTTGTACTCTTTAGTACCCCGAGAAACAGCATCCAGGGGTACTAGAACTACAGATCCATACTGAAAGACAGGGCCAGCAACGGACTGAATATTTTACCCAGGTCTGATTGCTCGTTGCTTGAACGAATCAGTGTTTCATGTGCGTGTTTGTAATTCCAGCGTGCAGTCGTTGGGACGCACTTGGTGCTATGGTGGAGGTTTGATGTGCCGGCATGAATCCAGGATGAGTCTCTCTGAGGAGACGCTGAAGTGTTTTGTGCAGTAATTATGAAGTATTTGTATTCCGCCGCTGTCAGACACTTGATTTCTCTCTGCAATTATGTGTAAGCTGACAGCGCCGGCGGCGGCGGCAGCAGCAATTATCGGGGAGGAGAGGTGGAACAATGATTTGATACCAGTGAACAAAAACAGTACAGTTATGTTTCTTAATGCTAAAACTGTGATTGGTTGATCACTGATGGTTGAAAGCTCTATAATGCAAATGTGAAATCACATCAGCAGTTATATATTACTAATAATCAGCTTATTCATGAAGTAATCTTTGTGATAATGTCTTTTTTTAGACAATACTTTTATTTTTTCAGAGAAAGTCAGTTTATTGTAAAACGTTCACGTGAGGGACGATATTTATGACATTTGTAGATTTAATTGAATACTTTTTTCCATATAACAATGAAACATTTGACAGCTGGATCCCGTTTTCCAACAGTTTTGGTATAATCTCCCAGCAACCGTATTTCTCTGATCAATAACAACAATTAAAGGGATGTAATAGTATTTGTACGCGAATACAAACTGTCAGTAGTATCTCCACCTTTGACATGTCTGTGTATAAGTAACAACTAGTCTCAAATTGTACAAATGTTTCATATTTTGTGTGGTTTTGACGCAGCCGCACGTCGGTCATGTGATCAGACAGACGCTGAAGCGCGTCTCTCGCCATTTCTAACGGCTTCATTCGCGACATTGTTGCTTTATTTTCGATTTATTTCCAGCTGCGCTTCCTCCGCGATGTGTTTCGTGTCACCGTATCACGGTATAAGTTGAAGTATTAGTCGTCGTTTTCCAGACTGACGTGCTGCGTCTGGGTTACTGACTAGCGTCGTTAGCTTCGTACTAACTTCTCGGACCCGCTCGGGTCGCTGCCTCGACGTCTCCGGAGCGTCTGCATCGTGAGGCCGGGGGGAGGTGGTTGTTGCTCCGGGCAAACCGCCGGAGCACTGGAGCGGCACCGGGGGGCGGAAATGTAGGGAAATAACGGGACTCAAAGACCGCGAAACATGTTTCTGTCAGATGCTGGGTTACTTCCTGTTTTCATCCGAGGTCCCGCCCCTCTGACAATTCCACCAATCACGCGTCAGTAGAAGAACGCCGCTTTTAATCATTTGAAAAATCACATTAACGGATAGAAATATGCTTTCTGTAAGATTTTATTATGAAGAATGAAGTTAAAGTAAATTATTTCTAAGTTTATAGTGTTTTTCTATCAGTTAAGTGTTCAAAGATCTCCTGCACTTTGTAAATGAAGACTCTCTGACATTTATTTGTTGAAGTCACAGTTTAAGTCAGTGTTTTTATTTCATCTGACACCTATTGTCAAACTTTATTTCTTTCTCTATAGAGGCAACAAATAGTTTAAGGATTTTGCTTTGTCAGCTTCCATATTATATTTCACTTTATTGCAAACACGGCAGGTCCACATCATTTAAATGCAAATACAAACATAACTGTGATATTGCTCATCCATTTCGATTTGCTCCTCTTTCCTCCTCCTGGACAACTTTTTCTTATTTTTTCTATGTGCAACTCCTCTGACCAGTGTCACCTAGTTTATTTATGCTTCGCCTGACACTTCAACATTTTCTCTGAGTTTCTTTGCTCCTCTTTAGCCTGCAGAACTTCATGCCTGAGATACACGCTTGCTCCAAAACGCCTGATTTGAACGAAAGATCCCGACATTTTTCTGCTGAGCCTGAATGAGGCAACAAAACCAGGCAGGTCCCAAAGGGCCACAGCTCTGGGTCCTGAAGAACAGCTGCAGATTGCATCAGAGCAGGAAGTGTTTGGGAGAGAGAGGGGGGCGTGAGTGTTTGGGGTGCAAACGGTGTGAGCCGCAATTTAACCCTCACAAGTCACACTCGGCGTCTCCATTTTACAGTGATTGGTTTTCCAGTTTTCGCTCCCCCATCAGAAACAACAGAAATAACTCGCTGGCCAACGAGGTTTTGAGAGCCTTTATTTTCACCCAGAAATGCTCCAGAAAGCTTCATCAGCTGTGACTGTGCTGCATCAAAGTTTTAAGACGATTAAAGTGAAGGATTAAAAATTTTCTATCAGTAAAAAAAAGGACCTCAGAGGACCATTTAAAAGACACACTGACTCTGAGCTTTCTCAGTCGGTGCAAACACTTTCTGTTCATTAGTTTTTGACTTCTTCTGTATTTTCCCGAATCTTCCCCGGACAAACAAGAGGGGGGAAAAACTCCCAAACGTTATTAAATGTCACTGGAGGAAAAACAGAGCCTGTCTCAGTGTGACAGCTTCGTAATTACCATCTGCGATCGGTCCAAAGAGGCGTTCCCTCCTGTCGTCACGGATGTTTTCAATATCAATTCACCCATCTGGTGCATTTCAGTTGGAAGCACCTGTGTCGTCCACGAAGGCGCCGGAGGACCAAAAATCACTCTTTTATTTTTAATGACTCCGCTTCCCAGCTCATGTGTGCATTTCAGCTTTTCTTCAGGCTGCAACTATTTATTATTCAGCCTGGAGATGGACTCTATATTTAAACCCGTATTAATACCTCAGGTAACAAACTCCCTCTCCTAATTGCCTGTGCGGCTGATGACGGTTCCACTGAAGCAAACTCAAAGTCCTCTCGGAGAAAAACCCGGCAGTGTTTGAGACATGAAAATATAATGAGGAAACACTGACTGAACATGCACAAAAAGTGGACCAATATTGCAGAGTTGACTTAATCTCCAAACTTGAGAAAACTGTCAGAGAGTTTTAAGATTTCATTCTGAGTCTTTGCTCCATGTTGTTATCAGTGCACTCAAAGCTGCAGTATTGGTAGTCCTATAAGTCCTACAAGTCGCATGTCCCACTCGTAGTCATATTCACAGTTATTGGTTGTGATTGTAGATACAAGAGTCAGATTTGCAGTTTGAGTGATTTTCATAGATGTAAAAGTTTCAGTAGCTGTAATCGTAGTTTAACTACTCAAAGTCATAATCAAGTCATAGCTCTAGTCACATAAATCATGATCAAAGTCTAAAAAGTCGTAATTGTTGTCGTAGTCATTGTGATAATTGTAAAAGTCGTAGTCGTCATAGTTGTAAAAGTCGCGATCGTTGTCAGATTCGTCATCACAGTCGTCGAAGTTACAGCCTGTCTTTATAGTTGTTGTTATTTTGAGTCGTAGCAATCGATGGGGTTGTAGAATTTTTGGTGGCGAGAGTCCTAAAACTGATCATTTTGGTCATTGCCGTAGCGACGTTTGTAAAAGTCATAGTTGTCACAGTTGTAGAGGTTGTAGAAGTCATAATCGTGGTCACAGTCGTGGAAGTCGCAGTAGTCAAAGTCTTCGATATCACGAGCATCGTTGCCGTTATAGTCGAAGTGAACCCAGTTGCGGTTTTGGTGTATAAACTTGATAACCATCTGTATTTTGACTGAATCACATTAAAGAACAGCCTCAGATTTCCTCTCTTTGAGGCACGATTATCTTTTCTTCACGACAAGTCGGAGAAAAGTGAACAAACTGCAGCGGCTGGGATTTCCAACACCTGACAGGAGAAGTTAGCTTCATGTCAAATCAATAATTGAGAATCGCGATTGAATAATTTATGCTCACAGGTTGACAGTCGATTCACTGACGCTCATATATGGGTCATGTTGTGCATGGAAGCGCAGACTTTTTTTTACTGCTAAATTATTCAGTCAAACAGCAACATTACAGAAGTCATGACAGATACAGACTGTTAGAGGAGAGTTCGTTACCATCTCTCTGTGAAGATGAATTATTCATCCGCCAATCGTTGGTTTATTCATGCGCGTTTGAGTTTGAAGGAGTTTTAACTTTTTACCACCGAGTCGATCCAACGTGGACACATGAAAAATGAAGCGTTGGCTCGGGACCTGAATCAGATCGCAACAAACTCAGGAGGTAAAGTCAGAGCGGAGGAAGGATGGACCCCGCGGCTCCTTCTTCTTCAACTTCCAGGTGGTGAAATCTTTGGCTTTTCTCCACTTCTGCAGAATTTTTCCCTGCAAGTGCTTCAGGTGGTCCGCTTCGGTTTCACTTTCATGGGCAGTTTTTTTTTTTTCCCTGGAACATGACGAGTCGGCAGAAACACACCGACTCCGAAAGTGGCTGAAAAGCCGAGTTGTTGAGAAAATAATCATTAGAAAGGTTTCCTCCTCTGGACACACACAGGCAGGAAAATGGACCAAACCATTATAGAAGGTGACACCTGAAGCACTGAGTGAGAAAATTAAGCACAAGTGCTTTTTTAGCCTTTAACTTTGAATGTAATCGCATTACATTTTCTGGGCCCAGTGGAAGAAACTGAATTATTGGGATTGAAAGGTTGGGACAGGAAGTTACACCTGCATCATTTTATGAATATAGAAGGATCAAAAGCTTTCATTTCACAACATTGTCACATTTACGTTCCTTCGAAAATATCGCCTGGTTGATGGACCGAACCATTGTGAAAGAAACGTGGGGGAAGGGGAGGGGCTACAGCTGTAACATTGGTTCCTTTGCTCTCAGCCAATATTATTCAGATATAAACTTTCACTGATGTACTTTGCTTAAGAAAGAAGCACAACAGCTTGTCAATGTAATTATTGAGGAGTTTCACGCTGCCAAACTTCTACTGAGCCAACAGGCAGTGAACTGGACCGAACCATTTGGACTGACGGCTGCTGGGAAGTCACCTTTGATGGATTCGATGGTTAAACTCTGAGGAGATGGAGTTGTGAAACAGAAACCATCTGTTCAGACAAAAACAACTCCTTATATGGTCGTGAACCCCCACATGTGCGCCCCCACCCCCCCATTCTTTGAGGCTGTCCAGCCAAGTTCACACTGATTTAAACAAAGATCTGGAAATAAATGTGCCGATCAATCGTTGTAAATTTATAGCTACTTTAAATAATTGTCTTTTTTTGCAGTTTTAATCACTGTTTGTCTCAGAGCAGCTGTAGGAGATGTGTGCAGGTGTCGCCCTGCTATCAGTTCCTCTGTATGTACAATGCAGAGCGTTAAACATATATAGGATACGAGTTTACACAGGATCCAGTTCCATTCGAGCTTGTGTTGAAGTTTTAGTGGAGTGAGCTGAATGTCAGAGTGATGAAGATGCGGCGAAATGTGATCTGAAGGTTAAAGTGGTCAAACAGCCGACGGTTCCCAAAGTAAACACATTAGAGTGGAGACGACAACAAAGTTTCTGTTTACTCTCAGGTTCGTGCTCGGTGCAGAGCGGAACGAGCTGAGCTCCTCGCGTTTACATTTCGGAGTTCCTTGTACTGTTATTATGAATTTTGACATAGGTTCTTCTTCATTTTTACATGTTTTTATCTCGACAGAGATGCTTTTTCAGCACCTACTCTCCCGAGGTTCCAAGTGAGCAAAGTCAGGCTTAAAATGTGACTTAAACAGACTGTTTATATCTTATTGGACAGATAAAAATACAATTAAACTCTGAATTATGATGAGAAATGAAGTTTGCATGGTTGGTCTGTAATATTTAACAATTAAAAAGCAGGAGAGCTGCTTCACTTCTTCATTCCAAGCTTTACTTTCACCTCATTTTACCCACAGCGCCCCCTCAGTTGACGTACTGCAACAACACCCTGCAACCTTAAGGCCTGGTTCACACTTCCGGTTTAGAATTCTGAAATTCTGCGACAGGAAGTTACCAAATATGGTCACTCGCCTCCCTCCGGTTTACCTGTTAATTTCCCGAAAACATGAGGTCCCACTTTGAAACACGTGACTCCGCGGGACTGTAGTGAAGCAGGTAACCGGAGAAATCGCTCTGAAGGGCCAAACGGTTTGGATGCAGCTATAAAAGTCATGGATGTGCTGCCAAGTAGGAGCCGTTCATTAGGAAGCGGAGGGGGAGGAAGAGGAGGAGGAGGAGGAGCAGTTGTTTTTTTGGCACCGCTCCCTCCTCAGCCTCCCTCAGCGCGCGTCCGCTCGAGCACGAACTCCTGCTGCATCCGTCCCGTCAGCTCCGGAGTCTCCCGGCTTGCAGCCCACGCGTCGGTGCGCCATGGAGCGGCTGGACCTCCTGCTGGCTGTGGCGGTGATCGCCTGCAGCGTTGACGGTGAGCAGCCTGCACGCGGCTCCTTTGCTGCCGACGTGTCCCGTGCGTGAATCTCGGCTCCGCGTCGCGCTGATTTGTGAGGACTCGAATCGTGGACCTGTTGTGACTTTTGCGTCATTTGTTGCGCTCTAACGCTAATTTACGGGACGGGGACGCGTGCGTCAATTTAAAGTGCGAAACACTGTCAGTTAACTGTCAGAATAACTTGAATCTCTCTTTAGCTTTGGGTGTATTTTAGAGGTATTGCTGTTCTTGTTCACACACTTGAGGTTGCCGATGCAAAATGCATTGAACACATTTGCACATTTGGCAAAGATGCGCAGGAAGAAAACGTGCGTAAAAAGATTATGCGCCCCCCTCGTGCGTGTGTTGCAGCAGTGCTGCCACGCGACCAGGCGGGATCCGACTGATTTAATGTGTTGGGCAGTTTTTTGTTTTTTTTTCCCAAAATACCTCCAAAGATGAGCCGCGCATGTTTGATCAAAGAACTGCGGGATTAATGTTTCATCCGGCGGGTCCTGCACCGAGGCTGACGGGTCTGTCAGGTCCTTGAAGCAGATGGAAGTAGGAGTGAAAGTAAGGGATTACAGTTACACTCATGTAATCAAGTAATACTTGGGGGCCGCTGCGCATATGGAGCAGAAGTTGATAATATCTGTTGTTGTGCAGATATGGATTTTTGCCGTGGATTTTAGCTTGAAAGCAAACACTTTGTGTGTGTGTGTGTGTGTGTGTGTGTGTGTGTGTGTGTGTGTGTGTGTGTGTGTGTGTGTGTGTGTGTGT
>JASSRZ010034100.1:8478-18896 GCA_032164315.1 Malacoctenus gilli | reverse complement strand
GTGTGTGTGTGTGTGTGTGTGTGTGTGTGTGTGTGTGTGTGTGTGTGTGTGTGTGTGTGTGTGTGTGTGTGTCGCTGTTTGAACCTGCTTCTGTGAGCGAGGACCACTTCAATGCTCTGCCTTCCCACTCTTCCTAAAGAGAATAAAAGTGGTGTTTCTGTGGGGGGGGTGTTCGGAGGGAAATGTTTGGGACTTTCCAGTCAGCCTCGTTCTATTGATAGGACTTTTTCCAGTCTTCCACCGGAGAGCCGTGACAGTCGCCACTCGCGAACGATCCATAAATGGTTTTCTCTTTCTTTTGACTTTGTTACGAAAACAGATTTCTGCTGTATAAAAAGACCATAAACTAATCGGGCTCTGCCGCGTAGAAGCTTTCGGGGCGTCGGTATTGACCAGTGTTTAAAGTTTACAGCTCATCCGATTGTTATTGACACGCGAGCGGACTCGCGTTCGCGTCATTTGCCCTTTATTTTCTTTCCGCTCTCTGAACGATTTTGTGTGATTGACAGAAATGTGACCGTTTTGCATAATTAGCGCGCATATTCCGATGATTCCAATGAATGAGGTTCCGGCGGTCCCTGCAGACATGAGCGAAAGCGCCGGAGGAGGTTGTGCGACGCGTCTGCAGACTGCTCCTCTCAGGTATCCCTTCAAAGAGCCCAACGGCGCGTCTCCGGGCTTTAAACGGCGACTCGAGTCTCCCTGCTGGACGTTTGACCGGTGCGAACAATGTGATCCGAGGACATGAATGTATTGTGTGTTTTTTTTTAGGATGGAACAGCTGCCTTGTGTTCATAATAAAACAACAATCATAGACTTTGTCCTGCAGTCGTGCCTTATCAATTCTTCCCAGAAACACTGATCAGAGCCACGCGCTCTCTGAGTCAGATTTCAGGATTCCTGTTGGTCAGTTTGATGAACTCGGATTATTTTCCATATTCTGTTACTTCTGTCACCAAACAGAGTATTATACTCAGAAGTATAAGCTGACCAGGAGAGCCAGGCGTCAATGAGAAAACCAATTATTTTCAGCCAAATAATGGAGCAGATGTTGATATAAACGTGGTGTGGTTTTTGCGTTGCGTTTACTGCGGTTGCCTCAATAAATGGCCTGAAACGGGAAGAGAACTGAAGGACCACAGCAAACGTCAGACAGTAAGCTCACCTTTAATCGCCCCCGCGGAGCTCCGGAAGTGTCGGGCCGAGCCGACGTCAAGCTGCAACGCGGAGCGCGCGAATCAGCAAGACAGGTGGCAACATGGACATCAAAAACAGATCGAATACATTTTAGTCAAACAACAGAAAATGTGTTCAGTGTTAAAGCACACTGAGCTTTAACGTTTTGGCAGCGACCACACGTTATGTGCACCATCAGATACTTATCTCATTTACGACCTTTGTGTTCCTGCCTGCGGTGCCTTTGAGTGCTGCTCCGAAAAAAAAACAAAACAACCCCAACAAACAGAGGCGGCCTTCAAAGCAGCTTTCTCCCCATTAGCACATCGAGAGATGTCACAGTGGAAGAAGCACAGGTGTGAATAATGAAATTACCGACGACGGAATCCATTTAAGGAGCCGCTCGACGTCGCAGCTCGCACGAGATCGCCACCAGATCCGACGCTTTGTTCTCCCGCCGTGAGGTTTCACTTTTCACGGTTGCGGTTCCGACTCTCCGAGCGGTTCCTGGTACGAGGCGTCGGTGACTTCCGCTCTCGAGCTCAACCGTTGACGGAAAGCGAAGCGGCCTTGTCCAAAGATAGACAAGTTTGCTTTGCGTTTGTGTGGGTGTAAAAGGCGTGGGGCGGCGCGGCGGTGGGGGTGTCCTAATGGTCAACTGGGACCCCCTTCCATAAACAACTGACCATCCATCACAGCTTTGTGGTTCACAGCTTCAAGGGCTTCGTCCTCGTTCCCAATGTCCAGGCCAAAAATAGCTCCTGATTCATACTCGACGTCTGCTGAGAATCATGAACGCGCTCCAGCGATACTAATAGCCACACATTAGGTTTTAAAGTGTTCTTAGAGGTAAAGGATGACGTTTGATTTAAAATTATCTCAGGAATGTTTGAATTTGTTTTTCGTGGGACTTTGCTCTGAGTGGGGAGGACAAGTCACGGATCGGGAGCCCCCTCCGGGAGCAGTTTTTACCGTCTCCTGAGCTGCCGGGCGGGGCCCGCTCCCCGTTTACGTCACAGGTTCAGTCCGTCGTTAGCTGCGGAGGAAGTCTGATGGCAGGAGATGAGCAGGATGGAGTAAACCAAGGAGAGGTTGGCTTCTTTCTTTCTTTTTTTTTTTAACACTCAGGGGATCCGACCTCTTTCCTTTGACCCCTCCCATCCAGCCGTATGGGAAAATGTCAAACTTCAACGTGCTCAGCCTTTTTTCTTTTTTTCAGCTCTTCTACATCTCTTTTCTTGACCCCTAATTTCCTTTCGTCCGAGCCAGGAATTTTTTTTTAGAAAAGTGAGGGGGAAAAAAAGCTTCTTTTTCTTGACGTCAGCCAATTTAAACTGTGAGCTTTGAACTTTTTGAACGAAGTTCAGCTCTCAGTTTCTCTTTTGGTTCAACTTTTCGGCCTGCCGTCAAAAGCATCAGCATTCCGCCGCGCATTTTCTTCTTGTTGAGGCAATTTCTCGACTTTAATTGTTGGTTTCCATCCAGCATGAAATCAGGTGTGGTCAAGCGATTGGTTTTCATTAACCTCGATAATCCAGAGAGTGGCGAATGAGTGGCCCTGTTTGACATTTGGAGAGACACGGATTAAAGCTGCTGACTTCTGAGGGAGGAAGCTGGACGATAGCCATCGGGTCGGAGGGTCTCCGCCGCACTTAAACTTTCACCCCGCGCATTCTGAGGGATGTGAAGCACTTAAAACGTGCCATTGTTTCTACCCAACAAAATGGGACAGCCGGGGTCTAAAGAGCACCGAAAAACAAGGCTGAAAGTTGAACTCGGGGAGACTCTTCAAACTGCCCGCGGGTCAGTGGCCAGATGTCGATGATTCAAATCAAATCCAACTTTATTTATATAGGCCTTTACATTGACCAGAATGGCACTCAAAAGTGTTTCACAGGTAATCTATCAAAATACACAAGTGCTTAAAACAATAAAAAAAAATAAAAACAAGACAAGAAAAGGGATAAGAAATGACCCAGGAAGTGCCACAGTGCTGCAGGCTATTAAAAGCCTAAGAAGTAACCCTAGAAGGAGTTAAATTCTAATCTTTTTGATTTAAAAAGGCTGAGATCGGAGGTGATGCGAATGTTGAGGGGCAGCAACTGCAAATGACCTCGAACAAAAGCTGACCTGATGAACGCAAGGCCCCGCGGTGATCACGGATAGTTAAAGTATCAGATAAATACGAAGGTGCCTGGCCGTGAATGGCCTTGAAAAGCAAACCAAAGTTTAAAATCGACTCTAAAAAACGAACTAGGGATCCAGTGAAGTGACGACAGCACGGGGGTGATATGTGCACGTCCAGACGTGCCAGTTAAGAAATGGGCTGCGGCATTCTGGATCAGTTGAAGGCACGAAATTAAAGACTGGCTTAAGCCAACATGAAAACACCAAATCATCCAGACTCATTTCAGATGAGGAGACGCTTCAAGCTGCAGCTTGTCCTGCGCCCAGTAACCTGTGAGCCTCAATGCTTCCCTCAAGGAAGCTGCTACCTTTCGCTGATCTCTCGTGCCATGGTGTTGTTGCCGTCTGGTGATCACTTCTGTGTGTCGTCGTCAGAGTATTTATGGGACACAAATGGCCGATTATAGCGGGATCCACACGTCCATTCGTCCCGTCTCACTCTGAAGTGAAAAGGATCATTTAAGGAAGAAATCAAAGGTCGACTGGGGTTTAAAAAGACACAGAGGTGCTGATTAAAACACAGGTGGAAACAATCAAAGTGACGACGATCAGATGAGACACGTGAAGGGGGAAGCAGCAGCGAAGCAACAGGCACCAAAGTTCAGAAGAAGCGCAGACCGACAAGAGGCCAGAAGCTATGAAATACAGAGACAAAGGGCTCAAAAAGAGAGAAAACAAATAGAAATCGCAGATCATTATAATTCTTTTTTCTTTTGTATTTCTCCTGTTTGTCTCAGACTGACGAGATAATGGGTCTTGATCAGATTTCTCCTTTCGCTCCTTTGACCTCGGGCTGGTGGAGCAGAAGTGGGTCAGCATGCAGTAATCTCCCAGCAAGACGCAGCTTTGTTTCTAAGGACTCAAAGCAAAGACTGTTAAAGCAGCACAAAGTCCCCCCGAGAGAGAGGAAATCCAACGCACTGACCAGCAGAGCTGAGTCAGCAGCGTGGCACGTGCAGTTCTGATCATGAAGCTTACGAAAACGGGCTGGTGGACGCACTTCGTCTCGGACAGGACGCCCGATGCTTCTGTTTCAGGTTTTCTACCTGCAGACCAACAGTCTTCGCTGAGAACTTCTGATGTTGCGTTCATGCATTTATAATGAGCAGAGCGAGGCGCTGAAGTCCTCCTATCGATCCGTCTGCTCAACGTCGGCGCTGCTCCGCAAACAACAGCGATCGCTCTCATTCAGGACTGACCTGCAGGATGTCAGATATTCAGACTTTCATCGACGGAGAGATCTGCATAATCCCCTCTTGAAGTGTTAATGACATCTTGAAACAGTGCTTTAGAAGAACTCATTCATCTTTGAGGGTAAATGAAGACTTCTTTGGAAACTCTGCCTTTGTGACTGGTTGGACAGTGTTGACTTGAACACAAAGTGAACTCATGCGATCTTTAAAATCCTGAATCGAGTCATCCTGCAGGAGTTCAGGTGGACAACAGCGCCACTGTTGACCCCTCCGCCCTGCACCGCAGGAGGGTGTTAGACGATGCTGCTGAGCTGTGGAGACGCTGCTCAGTGAGGCAACACACACGAGACAGGAAAAGTGGGCCGTAGGGTGATGCAACACTGCCCCCTGCTGGACAAATCCTTTATGAGTGGATTGTTAGGCCCTGTTATGGCCTCCTGCCTTTCTAGATGACGAGTTGGACCAGGGGGCGTCACACATGTGGCTTTTGAGCCCCATAAAGTTGGGGGGGGGGGGGGGCAACAATTCATTCAGCTTCTACGTCATATGTTCTATGTCTTCTATCTCAGAAATGTAGATGTTGCAGGAACCTGCTCACTACTGATTTCTCATGAAATGTCTAAAATTTTAGTGCATGGCGGTGTTGTAGTTTGCAGTGTTACCTCACGATGATCTTGCATGGACAGGATCAACTAAATGTATCCTGATTTTTTCGGGATGAAAAGAAAAAAAAAAGAAGAAATTGTGTTTTCAGACATTTTTTATTGGCAAGTTTGGAACCGCGCAGCTCAGCTGGAGAAATGAGACTCGTGTGTCTCCTCCATCCTCCCCGTGACTCTGCCGCCTGCACACGCCGTCAGCTCCGAAAAAGCCTCCCGTCTGGCCGGATTCACACCCTGTTTGCATCGGAGACGTCAGAGTCTCCCGTCACATTCGCCTCCCTCGTCAGACTTTGAACCGCCCGTTATCCGAGCGAGTGATGTCACCGTCTGCCCGGCCATCAGCTCACAGCGTTTGCGGAGAGATTTACAGGCTGTGAACTAATGGAAATAAGTGAGCGATGCCAGGGGGGGATTGATTAAGCCCCTGCATCATTCATCCCACCCTGAAGGGAATGGTTATGGGGATATATTTGGAACTTAATCACTCGTCGGAATCTCGTGGCGAGAGGGGAAAATAACATTTCCTGCTGTCTGAGGTGGCTCGTTTGACAGGCGCAGGCAGCCTCTCATGAAGCTCCCGCTCGTCTCAGAGTTTACCCTCCTGAATAAACACCTCCGACTCGGATGGAAACCTCAGGAGACAAGGCGGGGAGGGGGCTGGGGGTTTGTCCCGGTAAACCGGGAGAGTTACCGGAGTTACTAATACCCTTTATTAGCGAGGGGGGGAAACGGGAGACGGCGGGTTTCATCCAGCTCATAGCTGCGATATGAGGCGTGTGAGTCTGTCAGGGTACTTGCGGCGTTTGGAGAAGTCATTAGGAAGAGGTAAACACAGCGAGGTCGGTGGAAAATGAATATATTCCAGAGGGTTTTTTTCTGTGTAGCTATTTACTTTGGTAGTGCTCGACTTCGGGGAATGTTTTTTTTTTTTTTTTTAAAGTTGGTTAATCAAACAGGTGGAGACTGAGTGAACACACTCACTTGCAGCGTCGAACTTTAGCAGAATATTTGTCGTGGCTTGATGCGACATCGTTCTACCAAAAGGTAGAAGCTGCAGGAAGGGAAGGAAGGACTCGGTGTCATTTCGGCGCTCTACTGTGTAACGACAAGGAGTGTACTCCTGGTGATCCTGGCATGGTGGTGAAGGGGTTGGCTGGTCTCTGCCCACAGTGAGAAGGAGCCTCTCTGTGCGGAGTTTGCACGTTCCCACCGCGAATTTCCTCGGGGGACTCGTGGGAGAAGGAAAGGTCCATCCTGGATGGTCCATCACATTGTTCCATGAAGTATCATTTGATTGATTCTGTTGGCTTTTTCAAAGTACAGTCAAGCCTTTTGTTATCGCATGAGGTTAAATGTGTGTTTCGTCTCTCCTGAAGAGAATTCAACTCACTTCTTGAGTGAAGCAGAGGGAACAAGATTCTGCCAATCTCTCCACTTCTTTTCACAGACTTGCAAAAACTAGATTAGAACTCGATGTCAAATTGAATGTCTATGTTTCAGTTGAATCATGAGGTCCCTAAGAAACTCCTCTGCATCTGGTTTATACATAATGTGTTCCTCTCTGAAATGTCTGCAGCGTGATTTCATCGGACGCCGCGCTGTTGTCCGAGACATTTCCGGCCTGAGTCCGAGATGAGCAGACGCGGGCAGGCGGACACGACGAGGCGGAGCGACGGGTCACCGCCTCGGACGCTTGAGTCACCGACCGGCCTGGCGTTAATGTCTTTGGATGGATGGAGGAAAAAAAACTCACGGACACACGGGGTAGCGGGGGTGGGGGTGGGGGTGGGGGGGTGGGAGCATGAAAACGTCTGCACACAGAGGCCATCCTCAGGCACCAACCTGGGACCCTGTTCACTGTGAGAGCCAGCGACCACGACACCACCCTGCAGCCCAGGGAGCGGCTGCCTGCTGGCGAAGCAACAAAGTTAAAGTTACGCCAGTCTATGCAGATTTGAATGAAGTTTCGTGTGAGGCCCATTGTGCAGTAAAAAAAAAAAAGAGAGAGCGAGAGAGAGAGAGAGAGAGAGAGAGAGAGAGAAGCTGGTTGAGTTTGTGGCCTGGAGCGACCAATGTCACAACATCTGTTCGAGCAATTAAGTGTCACAGCCGTTTAAAAGCTGCCAGTAACAATCAGACATGGAATAAAATGTTCAGCGCTGCGCCACACGCCGTCCAAGCGGCATTGTCTGCTGCAGTTTCCTATTTGTCACACAAAACACGGAGGCACCACGTCACAGCCGCTCCATCTGTCTCTCTACCCACAACATCTCAGTTAGAAGAAGACAAAACAGACACGGATGCTTCCCGGCAGCCGGGATTCTGACTCGGGGCGGGGGGCGGGGGGGGGGGGGGTTAATCGTTCGCAGGCGCGCGTCACGCAAACACGGCGGAGTTTTTCCAGTCCGAGTACACCAGGAAGCCGGTGAAGGTGCTGTCCGTCTTGCTGCTGGCGTAGAAGCCGTTGTACTCCGAGAGGGCCATCTGGACCCACACCTGGTCGCCGGGCACCAGGTGGAGCAGCGAGCCGCCCGACAGGGACGCCGGCTTGGACCAGTTGCCGAACAGCTGGAAGTACGAGGCCACCGCGTGCCCGTTCTTCATCAGGTCGAACTGCAGGCTGGCCCGGTATACGGTGGCGTGCACGGCGAAGTAATACACCCCGGGGACCTTGCAGGTGAAGCGCCCCGTCTCGGCGTTGTAGTCCCCCTGCTCGTTGATCACCGCCGCGTCGAAGCGCACCGCCTCGCCCCCGGAGAGGGGCAGCTTGAGGCCCTGGGACATTTTGGCGCTGAAGGCCGATTTCGGGGCCACCGCGCACTCCCCCGCCTGGCCCCTCTCCCCCTTCTGACCCGGGTCTCCCCGGTCCCCGGTCAGACCTCGCACTCCTGTCTCACCTGGAGAGGGAGAAACAAGGACACGGGCTGAAGCTGTGGTGCAAACATCTTTTTAATGCGCACACTGAACATAGATAAGTCTTTTTCAATAAGTTCAACTCAAAACAACAGTAAAATGTTCTTTTTTGCACAGACTAAAATGTTTGTCAGTTCCAGTGAACTCATGTCTGGAATTCATTGTTTATCCTCTTTATTTGGGCGACCATTTTTTTCATTGAGGCTCAGACCTGCGGATCGCCACCCGTCCGACACTGCACTGAGCCCCGGCGTACCTGACTCTCCTCTGTCCCCCTTCTCTCCTTTCTCCCCGGGAGCGGCGTCCCTGCCGTCCCTGCCGTCCCTGCCCGGCTGCCCGGGGCTGCCGTGACCCCCGGGAGAGCCGGGGATGCCCGGGTGACCCGTGCACAGGCTGGCGGGGATCTTGTTGTCCTCCAGCTGGTCGGAGACTTGGAGGAGGACGAGGAGGAAGAGGAGGAGGAAGGTGGAGTGCAGCAGGAGGAAGAGTCTGATCGAGGTCATCGCGGTGTCAGAGCTGAAGGGGGGGGGGGGCAAACAGAAGTAAACACACAGAGTGAGAGTAGGAGTTACAGTTTACAAACAGCCCAGTGGGCCACTGACACCACAGTCTGATCTGGACCACAGCCGGTGGGAAAATATTGACGCGGGTAAACAAAGCGGCCCGCAAATCCCTCAGCGGATCAAACATGATCAGAACGAGAGAACGGCTGCTTGTAATTTTTTTTGCAAGCGAAATAAACACGGAGCAGCGTTTTCACGGCAGCGTTTAAACTCTCACAGAATGATTTCCCCGTCAAACAAACGCTCAAACACCCGACTGCGGCGCTTCCCATGTTCGCCGTCACAAAAAGAAATGAAAAACGGACCTTTGTTCTGCCACGCAGACACGAGAGTAACTAAAAGTATACCAGTAGTCTCTGTAGTCAGAGGAACTCATAGGAGCAGTGACAAACCCAGCAGAAGGAGTAGCAACAGTAACCTTAACTGACAGTAACTAACAGGAGGAGTGATAGTTTCAACAGGAGTACTAACTGTCACAGTAACAATAACTAACAGGAGCAGTATCAGTACCAGCTGTAAAAAAAAACAACAACAAAAAAAACAAAAAAAAAGTAGTAGCAGTAAGAGCTTTGACGGTTACAAAGGGGTTAAATGGAATAACCGTCATTTTCTAATCGCATTCTAATAACCAAAATCCTTCTCGGGACAAAATATTTCGTTAAAGCCTCTAAATATTTGCGAAACATTCCTGGGAGAACAGTCTTTTCCGAGTGTGCACATGGACGCAGCTCGTGTTTATTAACACAGGTGGAGGCTCAGAGAGCCAACTGGTGAGTCAGGCTCCTCAAATAACAGAGCGAAAAAAGTCCTGATACCGAGAGCAGCCTGCCGCGCTTTCAGGCAAAAGGAGGTCCGCGAGGGATAAAAACCCCGAAAACAACCGAGAGAAACTGAAGGAGATCGGACAGAGAGCGAGTCAGCCGGACCGTTCATGACGGACCGTTTCTTCTTTAGTTTCAGAAGGACGCGACAGCTTGAAAAAGTGTCGGCTTCGTCGTAACATTTGTGGTCGTCGGAACGTATTTCCGACGCACGGACGCCCGTTTCCTTGCGTGGATTGCTCACATCTGTGCAACAAATCGTTATTGCTTGTGGTCCCTTCACACATGTTTCATATTAAAAAAAAGTTGCTGAGATGTCGAATACCAGTCGGACAACTCAGACCTGGTCCCAGTCGAAGTCGAAACTCTCTCCCTGTTTACCACGGATGACCAACCGCAGTCCTCCGCTGACCCCTTCCCTGCGCAGGGCTGCAGTTATCGCTTTATTTGCTCGAACCAGAGCGCTACAACTCCTCGCGGGCTTCCTCTTTATGTTCTTTCCAGTAAAATTCGGGTCCAGTTAGGAAGAGATACGAGGCGGTCTCCGCTGCCGACCCGTCTGAGGGCAGGACGGGCGTCGGAGTACCATAAACCGATCTGATGGATTCAGCAGGAGGACCAACATCTGTCCACCAGCAGGACCCCGTAATGAAACCTCGCTGTTTTGTGGTGGACAATACTGATGAGAGAAAAAAAAAGTTCGCTTTTGTCATCTATTAGCGGCTCTCTTTAACCAGAGAGTTTAATTCCCCCCGACAGCCGCCGGCGGAGAAGAAAAAGGAGCGCGCGGCGGAGGAGCAGAAAGAGAGGAGAAGGAAACAAAGGGGAGGGAGGGCCGGAGGAGCGCTTGTCAGCATTCCTGGCAGGGACGGAGAGCAGACGGGGGGGGGGGGGGGGGGGGCC
>JASSRZ010034099.1:0-55376 GCA_032164315.1 Malacoctenus gilli | reverse complement strand
CCATTCCTGATTCCAATAGATCAATTACAAGTCAAGTTATTTCTTTTTGTTCCTTCAACTTGGATAAGTGACAAGACATTTGTCAGGGACTATAGATGGAAATGAGATGAAGGAGGAATTGCTTTTCTGCAAACAAATTCCTGGCAGAGCCACTGCAGAAGATCTCTTTAAAATCATTGACTCTTATGTGAAAGAGGCCGATCTGAAATGGGAGAACTGTGTGGGGATCTACACAGATGGCGCGCAGGCCATGGCTGGGAAACGAGGAGGTCTGCAAGCGCTCATTAAGCGTCTCTCCCAATGCTCAGTGGACACACTGCATGATACACCGCGAAGCACTGGCGTCTAAACAGCTGAGTCCCGAGCTGAATTAAGTAATGAAGGACGTCATCAGCGCAGTCAACTACATTAAAACACAACCTGTCAAAGCCTGAATTTTTTTGGCACTATGCGAGGAAATGGGCTCCGACCACACAGCTGTTCTATTTCACAGCGAGTCCCGATGGCTGTCGCGTGGGAAGGTGTTGTCCAGGGTTTTTGAACAGCGAGATGAGATCCGCATCTTTTTGGAGGAGGAAGGCAGTGATCTTGCCCACAAATTTAACTGTAACAAGTTCCTTTTGAAATTTGCATATCTCAGTGACATGTTTCTGAAACTCAATTGACTGAATTTGCAGATGCAGGGCCCAAACACACACCTTTCACATCTGGCAGATAACATCACATCATTTATCAGAAAACTAGAGATGCGGGAGCAGCGGGTGAAGGATGGAAATGTGGACTCATTTGAGAACCTGAAATCCTTCACTGAAGGCAACAAGCTGCAGAAAACAGTGATCCCGTGCATTGAAACACACATCTGTGCCCTTCAGAAACATTTCCAGAAATATTTCTTGGTGCAGGATTCCAAGGAATATGACTGGATCCGTGATCCCTTCAGTGCAACACCACCTGACAACTTCAGCACATCAGAGGAGGAGCAGTTCATTGATATCACCTCCGATTTGACAATGAGGCTGCAGTTTAGGTCAAAGACACTGGCTGCATTTTGGATAGGAGTGGAGAAAGATTACCCTCTGTTAGGAAAGAGAGCACTGACCACACTTCTTCCTTTTGCCACATCCTACCTATGTGAAATAGGTTTTTCTGCTGTGGCCTCAATCAAGACCAAATACAGATCAAAGCTGGACATTGAAAATGAACTCAGGGTTGCAGTGTCAGAACTGCAACCCAGATTTGAGAAGATTTGCAGCAACAAGCAGGCTCACTGCAGCCACTGAAAAGATGGGAGGATTAAAGTAATTTTTGAAAAAAAAAACAACAAACCTTTATTTGAATTTCTTTTCCTCTCAGGGAGCTGTTCATGTTTTAACTCCATTTTGCACAGACTTATTTTTTTAAGTATTGATGATAGCAGAGTTGAATATTGTTACAAATTAAAAAAAGAAATATGTTTGAAATAACACTGACACCAAAGAATACTCTTCTACAGTATAGAACTAGGGAAAAAAAATAGTTACACAAAATTGTTCCACTGTAAAGATGGTGTGTAGTTTGTTCTGTTACAACCTGAAGTGTGACATAAACTTCTGTGGAGTTTGAAAACAAAATACATGTATACGTTTATGTCTGGTTGAACGATGTGTGTGCCCAGTTGAATTTTTTTGTGTGTGGGGGGGGGGGGCTTGAAAATTTTATTGTAATCCAAAGGGCGGCCCAGAAGAAAATCTTTGGAACCACTGCCTTAACACTTGGTTTTGAGGGTTGAGATTGAGGGTTAAGGGGGAGAATTTGCATTGGGCCTGTCTGTCTGGAGCAATAAGTTACGTGCTTTTAGAAAGAAATCCTTTGCCTGATGGTATTATTTATGATCAGTACATAGAGAATTTTTGGGCTCCATGTAAATGTGTCACTAACAGTGTCTAACCACTCTTTAAAAGAGCTTGAGTATATTTTCATTTGCTGGTCAAAGATCAGAAGTAATTATTCACTTGGAATATGTTTCAAAAAAGCACCTTGTAAATAATCTTTCCTTCCTTTTACCTCTATATTCATGCCCAATGGCACCCCTAACGTACTGAAGTCAAAAACAAGAGTGCCTGTTGACTTCATATTTCAAAATCACGTCATTTTTAATTCACTCTTATTTCTATTGTGCCAGGAATGTTCATTCTGAATGTATTTTTGCTCTGTAATTGAATATTTAAATATTTACATTTGTTGGCAATGACAAGGAGACATTAGATATGAAGGAAAAACAAACACTAATTTTGGGGTGTTTTTTGGGGCGGTGGGGTGTCTGGGGAAATGTCTCGAGCTGAACAGGCCAAACAATCTTTTGATCACAATCTGAGGCATTTAATTAACTTTATGCTGAGTGAAATATACATTAGTACCATATATAAAATAAAAGTACAATGCTACATTTTTCTGCCCTCAGTTACACAAGATGGCAAACAGCACAGACGCTGACTTGAAACAACACTAGCTGTTTTAGCTGCAACAGAGCGTCACTGGTATCTTGAGGAAAGAGCACATGTAAAATGAGGACAGACAATTGTGCAAAAGCTGATTTCTTTACTGAATCCAACACATAAATTTTACAAAATTTTTGGATAATCTGGAAGTTTCTGGAAGGGGAGGCAACAGGAGCAGGCTGCTCTCACAGACGGAAGTCAAAACTGCATGTTTTACAAAACAACACAACAAACAACAGCAAATCCTACTGCCTAAGCAAAACTCAGAAAAGGTCTTCTTCCAGTGGACTGATGTACACTGCGTGTGTGTTGCGTGTGCGACCCAAGGACCACCGACTGGTGGGCAGTCGCACACCACGGCAATATCGCCACAAACAGATGTAAAAAGCTTGAAGCTGCCTGTCTCAGGGACATTTCCTGGGGCCTACAGCCAGGGGGCGCACAATCAGTAAGAAAGTTTAGAAAATATACAACAAACACTTGAAAAGGAACCATCAGTGGCAGCGCACAACAATCCTCACAAATAGGACTTCAACGAAAGTGCAATAAACAGTTTTCAGTAGGACAGTGAGCTAATGGCAGGTACACAAAGTGGATTAAAAATCTAAATTGACATTTTAAACTTTATTGATATCCTGTACAAAAAATAGAACATACATCATATTCCTGCCCTTGGCCAGGACTGTTGGGACGCAGGACGTACTCTCAGAGCACCAGAAAACATCTGTTCAGATCGACTTCACCCACTGAAAAGGGAAAAAATGCAGTCAATGGTTTTCATCTTCAGTGGCTTTAAACAGCACCACCCCTACAAATGCTTACATCTATTATTGACAGGCATGCAGTGTGGAATGCTGGGAAAAAGTCCTGCTGGTTGGGCATGAGATTTGGACAACCTTGTGTCGGATGTTGTGAGTCGAACCTGGTATGTGTGTCGTCGTTTACTCCTACGGAAATGTGTGTTTAAAGGAAGCTCCTCACATGAAAGCAGCTCAAAGCCCTGAGAAACACCAATGATCTTAAATGACCATATAGCAACACTTTGGGAAAACCCTCTTGTTGAGACTCTCACATCTCAAGTATAACCATCCAGCTCCAGCGAACAGGAAGTTTTCAGACACTCTCCAACTTGTTCTCGCTCAACCGCTCCTGCTGACTTGTCCTAAACATGTCAATCTTTAGAGTGTTACAACTAAAGTCTTCGAATTTGTCTTTATCTGGAAACCTTCAAACTCCCAATGTTTTCCTGTGACAGATGGTGGGAGCACTTATGCAGTGGTTGATGCAGTGGTTCATACTTTCTTTCAACCCTGTAAGTCACTTTGGCATGCTCGGAACTAGGGGGACAAGAGGCCCCAAAAAGGTTTCTGGTAACAGATACCAGACCTAATAGAAACGCTCTCAATCCTGGTGGAGCCATGCTGAATAAGGCCGCGTGGGTACCAGAGGGAAGGTGCTCTAATTGAGCCCCCTACACGCAGCAAATCCACTGAAAGCAACAAGCTTTTATGACCATGAGTGTCACATTCAAGCACATGTTCAAGCAAAGAAGTTAAACATTTTGAGCCCCCAAAATCCCTAAACAGTAGAGTCTGCTGCTGTTGGAGAGGATGGAGGTGCCAACAGCTTAGGGTACAGGACTGGTTTTCTTGCAGTCTCTCTGGATGGCTCGTGGTCTGCTTTGATGATCGCATGCATGCACACACGTGTCTCTGCTTTGGCTATAGCCTGGCAGCTTACACCACAGCAGCCTTCAAAAGAGCCTCTCCCTGAGGGACTAACATAGCATCTTCTTGCGTTCCTACACCTGCGGGTGTTGTGTTTTTTCATGCTTTTTCATGCTTTTGCCTGCTAATGTGTTAAGCTGAGTATTGAAGTGTAATGCTGATTTTCTGTCCAGCAGTGAAGGAAACAATTCTTTAAGAGAGTGAAAAACAAAACAACATGGCTGCAGTATGACTGACAGAGCAGGTGCTGTTCACCAAAACAAAGATTTTGCTGTCTGGAGGGCAGTGAGGTGGGGTCACTGAAACTGTGGCCACAAGGCCACAGGGTGGCAGTACTGCAGCAGCAGTCTGTGCTTCTCAACCACTAGCTGGTAGACAAACTGGGTAGCAGTTGGACCAGCACGCCACTATGCCTGTTTTTACAGGAAAACATTCAGAATCAACGTCAAATAAGCCCATCAGATTTCATTCCTGATTCTTTGGAGGAAAGCTGAAACACTTGCAGCTGCAGTCAGCACAGTGAACAGACAAACTGCCTGTTGTTCCTTCCACAACCATATGACTTCTCAGTGAGGAATCACTGACACGCCTTGTGCACCGCCTCACTTTAGTGCTGCACAAATACTCAGGTTTTTCCTCATAAAAAAAATTCCTTTCACATGTAAAAAATTCAGGGAAAAACTTTAGTTCCTGTAGTACCAGAGTGCAAAGCTCGTGCACATGCACATCATACCAGTTCATAGGTTTCATCAGTGTGTCTGTTGATGGCCAACTCACTAGTTTGAGTTAAATGATCAGGCTCCAACATGTTTCACAGGCCGGAAACAACTGGCGCTCTCAGCACGCACGCAAGTACGCACAAACGAACCAATAAATGCATGTGCACGAAGTATGAAGACATTAGGTATATGTTTTCTTCAGGCAGGAATATGAACAGATTTGTGGAGTGATGCTGTGCTGCGTCAGTGAAACAGAGATGAGGTTCCTGGTAGTTTGAATTGAACTATGGTCCTCACACCACAAAAACAATTTTGATGACTTGAATCCATGTATTGCAATACTTGCTCTGTATTTAGCGTCCAATAGCTTTAAGAGAAAGAGAAGAGGCCCCTTTTTGTGTCAGTCAAGAGTCAGAAAGTGAAACAGTTCATCAGGCAGGATCTGTCTGTGGGGCAAAAATGCCTGGCTGCTACCCATCCTGCTGAGGATTCAGCACAGCTGCACACAGTCAACCCATAGTGAAACTTTAGACCCTTTTAGACTTTAGACAATACGACTTTCAGGAAGAAATCATCGCAAACCATGAATGTAAGCAGAGAAGCGTGTCACTGTTTCCCATGGCTGCCTGCAAGGCTCTGCATTATAGGCACTGACGGCACAAGGACAGGAATGAAATGGAGAAAAGAAGTCAAACTGAACACTTACTGACTTTACTGAAATGTTCAATGTTTCACATGACTCCAGATTAAAGCTGACTGTCTTCCTCATCTCGTTTTGCTGATGCCAGATGTAAATAAAATGCTACAATGATGAAGGAAAGGCCTCTTCCTCCAGCTCCTCCTTAAGAGAGCTGCTGTGTGTGGAAGGCAGCCTGTCGTGGAGTCCTACGGAACAATGCAATGAAAAGAAATGCAGCCGTGTCCTTGACTGCAGCCTAACAAAACACCCAAAGTTCAAAAGTAACAAAATAAAAGAGTCCGTTGCAGGTCCTGAATGGAGTCATCTGGAGCTACACACTGTCTCTGTGGCTAGCTGCTAAGTTAAGGGTGAGGGAGCACAGCTAAAGCTGTCAGTGCTGCTTGTGTGTGTGTGGGCACACAAGAGTCACGCTCACTCCATGATGGCTCTGTAGATCACAGGCTCAATGTAGTCGCCCCGGTAGCGCGAGTTGATCACTCTCTGTCTCTTTGAAGCCTTGATGATCTCTTTCTCCTCGAAGATGCCATCAAATCTCATGTCTGATGCTTTCGACTGTAGAGAGAGTCACAAGCTGTTAGTGTCTTCCCCAACTGCCCCCAATATCAGAGCCACTGAGTGGTGCATAAAGGCAGGGAGGGACAGCACCCACCAGTCTGGATTTCACTCTCTTGGGCAGTTCTTCGTCCAGAGTGTACACGTCGTCTCGCTTAGCTGTAAGCTGAGAGCCATCCTCAAACTCCACCTGCATCACACAGACGCACGCACGCACGCACCCATTTGGGCACCATTTGTACAATAAAAAGTCAACAACTTCCATGCGTACAATCAGGATTGTACCTGCAGTATTTTTGGAGTAGATTATGATAAAAGCTTTGCAATTATTTGTTTTAGCAGCCAATTTCATGTATTACTCTCTCAGACATTGTGAAGAAAAAAAATAACTCGACATCCATGACTGTAGGATCATGCTGCAGTCATGGGCCAATAATTGTGGTGGCAGTGGATACACGGCGGGTTTTTAAAAGTTCAGGGGAAATGAGAACAGTTGGTGAAGTGTACTCAAAAGTCCTTCAGGTGACCCGTCCATCTTACCAAGTACATTTGAATGACATGAGCTGCCACAAATTTGGCCCCGTACATCAGGCCGTCTGTCCATCGCACCTGGACCACTTCGCCATGCGGTGGGGGCCCAAGCTGAGCACAGTCTCGGCTCTGACAAACAAAACACACACGGCACAGTTGTGGACAGTTTCACAGGATAACATGTGCTACAAATGACATGATGCTGAATAAATCACTCAGGAGGATCAGCTATTTTACTTGGTGCCTTCCTACAACAGCAGCACAGGGACAAAAACTATGATCGCAAAAGAGACTCAAGTGTACATCCATATTCTCAGATATGCTTTTGCAAGCCAATGCAAACACGACCTGCTGCTGTTGGTGCTTTATCTTAATCTCTGCTGTCTTGTTGTAGGTTTTTGTCATTATTTGCCCTTCATCCATACAGGTGTTTTTTATGTTTGATATTTCTTAGAACTTTTTTTGCTTATCGGGGGCTCGAGCCTGCTGGAAACAGTTGCAGCAACCTGCAACTTACACTTGGACAAAGGGACTCAAGAAGATGCTGTGTGTGTGCTTGTGCATGGCCCCTACACAAACATGTAAGTAGGATTTCATCACTGGAAGCTATCTGCCTACAAAAAACCCCCCTTAGAACAAGTGTATTATTGGACAGAGTGCTCTGAGCTTTTGAACAGAATCAGTTGTGTGGCATTAAAGCAGTGTTTGGGATCTACAGGCCCCTGTGTTGAGTGTCGTTCAGGAAGGCCACTCACCACAATGTCTTCAGGGAACAGGTTATCGCTGAAGGAGCCATCATCAAAGTTGACTTCGTAGAAGGTCTCTTTCGACAGCTGCACCACGTCACACTGGTAGTAGCGGCCATTCTTATGCTTGCATATGACCTTCTGTCCCACGGTGAGCTCGTGCATTGCTGCTTTGTTGCGCTGTCAAAGGACAAACGAAGAACAGCAGGTCAGTTGGTGGGATACTGCTCCACACTGATCTGTACCACAGCACACAGCACAGTGAGAGCAGCCCCTCACCTCAATCTGAGTGGGGCCTTTATGTCGACAGCAGGTGACGTGGACCACGAAAGGCCAATCATCCGGCTGCATCAGCACCCCAGCAGCCTGAGCACATGTCGGGTGGTATGCAGTGGGGCAGCGGCCATGAGAACACTGGACGCAGCAGCCAGAGGCTTTCTTCATCCGCTTTTTGCAGTAGTAACATTTCTGGAGGAAAAAAAGAGGCAGCCGATGATCACGATTGAAGAAAAGAACCAGAAGTCATTCAAATCTGACTGCTGCAGCACAAAGATCTTCAGAAAAAGATGCATGCTTCCCTTAAACATGCAGAACAATCATGCTAAACAATAGTGTGTCCACATGAAAAAATGAGAACCAAACGATGAAGGCATCTGCAGCAACTTAAACAAACATTTTAGCATTAAGTAAACTGTTCAGAGTTGTAGGTTTTGATTCATCACAGGTCCAACAGCATCATAATCCCTGAAAATCAGATCGTAACAAATTGTACAAGCGTGTTCCTGAAGTGTCTGTGAGTGCACACAAACTTACCAACTTGAATCTCTGCAGAGGGATTCCACTGAGGTCCACAGGACTTCTCTCTGTGATGTTGACAAAGCGCGCCTCAAGCACAGCCACTGCACAGAGCACATGCACCCACCTGCAACACACACACACACACACACACGCACGCACGCACGCACGAACAAACGAACGCACGCAAGTAAGCAAGTATGCACCCACACACGCACGCACAGAGAGTTTAAATGATGATCATGTAGGAAATTGTGGTAAACAAATGAGTTGTGGAGGAGCTTTAGGGCTTTGATCTCCACAGAAATGAAACAACTCCTGAAACACTTTGTCCAATAATATAGTGACACACACACCGACCATGGAGCCCTATGGTGCTGATGGACCTGCCGGATTCAGTGTGTAGAACCACGTAGATCCATCCTACACAACAATTTCACCCAACTCAAAACATATTGGCCCAATCAGGAGAGAGAGGCAGGAGCTGCAGTGAAGACGACAGCAAGGAGTAACTGCATTGTCCACTATCCATGGATGTGGCGTCCTCAAATCACTCTCTGGTCAATTTGGGAAATTCAATGACCGAAACTTAATACTGGCAACTGAAAGCTGCACCAACCAATAACCATGCCATCACCATAACCACCAGTGGAGGGAAAAAAGCAAAAGGGAGTGAAATAAAAATGCTTAAGGATGTATCTTCAGAATTCACAAACCTGATGCTGTGGATGAAAAATAATAATAAACAAAGAAAGAAAGAAATTTGGATACATCAATTTTTTGACTGAATTTCAATCTTTGGGATTTGGTGAAAACAATTCAAGATGTGCCATAGTGGATTGAGCTGTAATCAAAGCTAAAGGTAGTCTGACAAAAATATTGATACTGGTGTGTGCGTGCGTGTGTGTGTGTGCGTGCGTGCGTGTGTGTCATGATGGCTTGATGGAACAACTTACTTATTGTTGTTGGCTTTCTGCAAAGCTCCGCCCCTCAACGAACACAGGCAGCAGTTCTATAAGACAACACACAAACACGTGATTGTATTTAATGGAAGTGATCACACTGACGCTGATTGCCAGGAATAAATACTGTTAGCACTCTGACTACTGGAAGAAATGAACTGTTGAGTCAGTCGCAATGACAACACCACATCCTGTGTAAACAGCCCATCCAGCAGTTGTTACTGACCTCAGTCATGGCGTTGGCTTTACAACGAGCACACTTCCATTCCTTGCTCACACTGGCAGAATCAACACCATAACAGGCTGCAATACACAAAGTCCCGTCAGAGCTCAGGGAATTTCGTCCTTGTGCAAATATGTTACAGATTCCGTTTTCCTCCCAGACTTAGGGCTGTGGGTACTTACTGGTGTGGACCCGGACACTGCACTGGGAGCAGTTGATAAGGAGGCTGGTGCCATCTTCCTCCAGGTGAGGTGTGACAGGCTGCTCTTCACACTCTGAGTCTTCTTCAGTGGTGGTGGTGAAACACATTTCTGGAATGAGAGGTTTGGTCCGCATCCGTCCTCCAGACATCATGACAGGACTGTCAGCACTGTTGGCACATTCAGTCTGACAGTATGGACACACACAATCATGCGCACGCACGCACGCACGCACGCACGCACGCACGCACGCACGCACGCACGCACGCACGCACGCACGCACGCACACACACACACACACACACACACAGTCTTATTACATGCAGGCAATGTGATGAAACAACATCAAGTATTTTTCTAAAGAGAATTAGTATTTTGGACAAGTTTAACATTCACGAACACAGTTTCATTTCTTCAGTGTGCTAAGTGAGCAGGACTCAGCAATACCTGTTGGTAGGAGTGAAACAGGATGCAGATAGAGCAGTATGGAGGTTTGGAGCCCATACGCTGGTTATACTCCCTCTCTTTTTTCAGATTTGGAGGTCTGCTCTGCCACAGGTGGGCCAAAGGCTTCGCCCAGTTCTCGCCCTCCAGACCACCCTCTTCCACAGCAGGGCACACCTCTGGAGCCTCTGAGGGGTCAGAAGACAAACGCAGGTCAGAGCACAAAATCTCAGAGGACTATTTCAAAGTGTTCTTAACTTTACAGACCTTCATCACTCATGCCATCTTTTATGAGAGGATGATGGCCTGGCAGCTGCCCCAGATCATCCTCCAGTTTACTGGCTCCTGCAAACTCTTCTGCCACCTGCTGGAGAGAAAGTCACCATCAGGCCCTGAAGGGCTCCTACAACACACTGAGCCAGAGAAAGTTTCTTTTTTCCAACAGAATCAGGCCTCAAACACAGGTAACTTTGGACAGTTATTCACAGAATGCATTGGTTCATATCAATAGTGACGGTGCAGTGCATGAGTGCAACAAGACTCAACTCTATCATTTTTCAATCCATGAAACAACCAAATATTTTGTAAACGTAAAGCAGACTAAGGAACTTTTCTGAAGGTTTCCTGCCTTGAATCCTTGTAAATAGTTAAGTCTACAAGTATTTAGGGACAGAAAGAACACAGCTCCATTTGTACCTATTCACCCTGACTGTACCTGCTGACAGAACGTTTCCATTTGTTCCAGTGTCCATAAACAGGTGTTTTATAAGCACCTCTTGTTTTCCACAGACAGATTGAGCAGTCCTTTTAACATTGCCTTGGTGTTGTGTGTTGATACAGTTGTGCCCACTCACTGCTTTGCTGACTTGTCTGACGTCCCTCTCCACCTCGCTGTCATTCCTCTCACTCTTCCTCTCCTCCTTGAGCTGCACCTCTCCCTCTGTATAGTCTCCTTTGGCATAGCTGTGAACATGCAGGACATCTGCAGGGCTCAGAGTCCTCTGAAACACTTTGTGTGCGGGGCTGCTGACGCTACTGCCCAGCTGAGGTTCCATGCTGACCCCCAACTCCTCGCAGCTGGCCATCGCCAGTGGGCTCTCCACGGGCTCAGGAGGACATGGGTCTGCAGCAGACACCTCGTTCTTCTCCTTCTTTATGGGGCTTCGTCTGTTAGATGTTTTCTTGGTGCTGGCTTTGGATTGAGGTTTAGACTGTGATTTTGTCTCCTTCTTCGTCTCTGGCTTCACCTTCGCTGTGTCTGGATGGGAGAAATTTGTTGGAATGGACTCGTTTTTAGTGTGCCACTTTTCCCACACTGTTCTGAGAATATACTCCAGAGTACACGAAAACACAATGTAATAATTATACACTGCAATTGCTTCAGTCAGTGCTTAAAGGTGGTGTGTGTATACCTGCTGAAGAAACTGACTGGTGCTTTGCTGCATTTCTGTGACTTTCTGACAGACCAAATGATTTGTCCTCTATCCTCTTTCCATCTAACAGTATTTGGAAGTCATGAAGCTCTTTGAAATAGCACCTTAAAGATACAAGTGTTACTGGTTCACCTGTCCCTTTGCTGACCATGACTACTGTAGAGCTTTCTTTGTGATGTTTTGATTGTGCCAGAAGACTCTGAGTAGTGATAGAAATGTTTTTGTGAAAATGTTAAAGTTCCCAAAGCCCTTCCCTCAAAGAAGACAGTGTGAGCTGGGTGGTACCTTTGTCTGGATGACCTGAGTCTTCAGTCGGGGACTCTTTGAATGGCAGCTTCACCTTCTTTGGCTCCACCTCCTCGATTTCTTCCTTCAGTTCAGGCTGAACATCCTTGGCTACTTCAACCTCTGGAAGCTGACGCTTTGCCCCCATCTGAGAATTGGGGCTGTTGCAGGACAGACATCAGTAAAGACAGATTAGACAGGACTTAGGACTTAGACAACCCTCAGTGAAATAAGAAGATCCAGTATGTACAAGCATGAATCAGAGGACCTTCACAAATTGAAATTTGCGCTTAAAAAAAAAATGAACTTTTTTACTCTTAAAACCAACCCAGTGGGGAGCAAGTTGCTGTCAACATCAATTGTCAACAAGAAACTGGGTTGGATTGGTGCCCTGATATGTTAGTGCTTAGTGCTTATCTGATGAATGCTGGGACCTGCAGTAAATGTGGACTCATTGTGTGCCCAGAACATCTGATGTTTTCACAGTTAAAACTCTCCCAGCATCTGCTGGACTTTAACTTGTATGGCAGAGCAGATAGACTCACTAAATGACCACACTGAATAACAACAAATTATTCAATCCCTTCTAACATGGACCCTCTTCAAAATGTGAGTATCTTATGGGGGTGTCATGTCACTTGATTCTTATTGCACAAACATGAGTTGAGACAAAATTCCTGTAAACTTCTGACCTCAGCGTTGTGCCCAGTTGCAACCAATGCAGTCAAATTTAGATCCTTATTATTCCAATCCTATCGTAAATTGTAAATAGTGTATTTATCATATTTGAACATTACACACACTCTCTCTCCCAAGTGTGTATTAAGAAACACTCTCAATGTGTATACAGACATTTGGTCATCATGTGGGGGAGCAGTGGTCTCTTCAGGCTGGATGTTACTGGACTTCTCCTTTGAGGGTTCCATCTGGTCCTCCTTGATGAATTCAGCAGCCTCTGCAGTGGGCTTTGAGTGGTCGATGGGGCCGTTGTCTTTTCCAGCCTTCCACAGCTTGTAACGTTCAGGCTGAAACTTGCGTACAAAAACATCCATGGAGATCTTGACCATGTCCTGACGGCATGAACACTGGCAAAAACACAAAACCCACAACAAATCTAGTATTAACACTACGTTGTGAATACAAGTGCATCCAGAACAAACTACCACTCGTCTCTCTTTGCAAATCTTTGCAGTTTTTAATGGGAGACGAGATGTTACAGAAGATAAAAACAGAGCAAAGTCCTAACAGATGCATCACTGCCATGAAATAATAAACAGGCTAAGTTTCATGAATGAGTAAATGTCCTCTTTACTTTTTTTTTTTTTTTGATTCATGTGAAATTCCTATTTCAATGTGTCTTGTATTTTCTTAAATTAATTTGTTGGACCAAAAAGTGACTGAAATAACTTCTTTCGACAATAACCTCACAGATTTCAACTTTTTTGGCCTCACAGTAAAAAAGTCTTTCCTTGCAGGATTTATATTTTTGTATGTACTCTGATATCCTCCCACAGGCCAACAACATGCCTATGAATGACGATCTTGTCCATTTCTGTATGTGCGTGCGTGCCCTGTGGTGAGCTGGCCAAGGTGCTTCCTGCGACCTGCTATAAGCTGGGAATGGCTCCAGGAATGCTCAGAGCGAACCAGCACTTTAGATGAGAGAGAATCAGCTTTTCTTTTCAGGAGTCATACATTGCAACTTCTTTTGGTAGTAAAACATCGACCAAAGGGGACGGCTAAATCACTCAGGCCACCTTAACAGAAGATGGAAGATGATCTCACACAGTATTTTTAAAAGTCAATATGGCTGACACACAGATTCGTGTGTAATGACACACGTGCAATCTCACAGTGTAAACTGTAAGAAAGAGAAAAGGAGGGATAAATGGACCCCAGCTTGTGATTTGGCCTCTGGTGGAGCAGGAGCTCTTTCATGGATGTGGGTCATTTTTGCCTGCAGTATGAATGTCGCCTAATACAATGAAACACATTTAAGTACCAATGTTGCTTGTTTGCCATAATCAATCCATCGCTGGGTCGCAAAGTTGGTGGATTCGGCACAATTAAAGCCATGATTGAAGCCAGCATGGTACCCAAATGGGAAGGTCACGATGAATTGCCCAGCCTCTTGAGTCACCTAAATATGAATGAATGAATGAATGAATGAATGAATGAATGAAAGACAGAGAGAAAGAAAGAGAGAAAGAAAGAAAGAAAGAAAGAAAGAAAGAAAGAAAGAAAGAAAGAAAGAAAGAAAGAAAGAAAGAAAGAAGTGTCATCCAAGGAGAGAACAGCTCACATTGGCATTGTTGCAATCATTTGTTCATTCTTCTTCCACATGCAGCACAGACATATCTTAATCTTTTATACTGAATTCAACCTCTACAAATAAAGAAAAGCACCTTGTCAAACGGTATACTGTATTTTTTCAGGATGGAGGGGGAAATTATGGTCATCTTGTGGCGTAAAAAGGCTTCACAGCTCTGAGCATTTCCTGGAAAGAAACCTGCCAAAACACACACAAGAGCAGACATGTCAGTCATCAGCAGCTCAAGTAATTACAACAGGAGAATGTAAACAACACGAATGACAAGTTCACTTTGACTGTACACAGGACCCAAACTATACAAATCTGTAAGCCATCAGAGTGAACTTGTCAAAGCTTGGGGTGCATTCCAATTCCTCCCTTAACCCTCAATCTCAAAAATGCGCGCTCCCGCAATGAGCAAGTGCCGTCCCAATTCCTAGGGGCTGAGATTGAGGGACGTACAGCCCTCAAAATTGAGATGCTCCACTACCTCCCTTGAATGTAAGGGCTATCCAGAATGCTTTGTGGTTTTAAGGAAAATCTACCTGGAGCGCAAGGTGGCGGAGATGGCGAGCTACAAATGTAAGCATTTTCTTTGTTAACACAGATATAAAAATTACGAAAAACATCGGATTATCTTAGTTTAGGCCCGTGCTATGGATTAGTTACCTGTTGTTTTATCAAGATAACAGGCCCGTATAACATGTTTGTGACTATAATGGTAGAAGACGACCAGGCTAATGTTTTATCTCCTGTAGCCGCAGAGACCTGACACTCATTTGTTATTCCACAGCCAGTTCATCCAAGAAGCTGGCCTAGTGGGGAAAATTGAGCCCCAGACAGCCCAAAAGTGGGAAAACCTCTCAACAAGATACAAGGTAAAATACCTTCTTCGATCTTTACAAACCTTATACTTCACTATGCATAATTTGGAGCAGTGATGTGTTTATTTCCTCGTTCTCTTTCTCTTGTTTACATTGACTCCTCTTGTTTACCGTTTTCTTTCTCACGAACTCTTTTCTTGTGCTCCTCTTTCCCTTTATGTTCTCTGATGACTCTCTCCAACTTACATTCATCTTCACTGCTGTGTGTTGCAGGAACTAAAAACTCAGAAGGCAGGGTCACTTTCCCTTGTGCCACAGCTGACTGTGCCTCCTCCCCATCCACTCTGCTGGGAACCTGGAGTCCTCTGCCACGTTACCACAGACCCCCAAACCCTTCCCTCCGGAAAAAGAAAAGATAACCCAATCCAATCCTGGATTTTTTGAAGGCAGAGAGTGAGTGGGAACAGAGATGCCACAAGGAGAGCAAGGCCAAGACTGAGCGCTTCCTCATACTTTTTGAGCATATGGTTGACAAAATGTGATTGCATTCAATCACACACTACATATCCATAAATGAAGATGTGTCTGCTGCAGCTTTTTCTTCTTCTTAATTGACAGAATGAAACACCGCTATGGCATAATGCTGCCCCCAACAGTCTGAAGACACAATCTGCAACTAAGGGGTGTCCCATTTCTAAGTCACACAATAGCCCTTAACACTTGGTTTTGAGGGTTGAGATTGAGGGTGGAGATTAAAAGTTAAGGGGGAGAATTCGATTTGGGTATGTCTCTTGTGGAACATAAGGTTAGAGACGAAAAGATTCATTCATCCCCTTAATTCCACTGATCCTCTAAAACTCAACCTTAACCTATCAACCCCATACAACTCAATATTTACATCCATTTTTTCTTCACAGTAAACATCACATTGTGGTATAAGTTATCTAATGTGGGCTAAAATAAAAGCATGTTCTGTTTCCTAACTGGCTGATTCAAATTGACAGAGAAAGTTAGCTTGTACCTCTAAACATAAGTGGGTGTTATTTTTTGAAACTCAGTCTTTGTGTTCCTCACGATCCAACGCACTCAATGTACGAATGTTAGAAGTTGAGCTGCACTGAGTAAATGACCAGGAACTTTTGTGGGCAATGGACAAGCACAGTGTTTCTCAGACTGCCTGTGGACAAAAGGGGCCGATGTGTTTTTGCAGGAGACAATCACTTCAGTGATTTAAAGCGCCATACATTTGTATAACCATCTTTTATTTCAAGAAGAGCATGTCATACCCTTCGCTAGCCGTTCCAGTCTTTTCCCGTGCTCTGGAGGCACAACATACCTGAGAAGGACCAAAGTTCACAAGTTATTAGCTGTAACATCAAATATGTCATCAAAAGTGTCAAATAAATGATTCCGTAATTTCTCCAAGTGAAACAGCACGTGACAGGCTCATCGGCGACTGTACCAGGACTTTGGCTCTCCAATGTGCAGGTAGTTGATGCTGTAAAGGTCCATGTCCTCTGTGTGCCATGCAAAAGCACTCTTCCACATTCCAAAATAGAGGTACGGCGTGTTGACTCCTTTAATTTTGATGCCACTCTCACTCTCCACAATGTCCAAGATGGTGTTCAGACGGCCAATATTCCACTCACTCACACCCTAAAAGTGAACAAAGCTGTGCTTCATCATATGAAAACTGGAGATTGACTGATACATCAGTTGCGCTGATTTCAATAGGAAGTTTATTAAACTAAATTTCCAGGTGAAGCCTATGGAGGCTGAGAGATTTGGGTTTGTTTTGAACTCCACAGTGTCTGAGCAACTCTCTGCTCACTGTGACAAAAAGGGGTGGGCTGCTCCTAACGTACACAGACGTACACGGCCTCTCTCAGCCCCCAGCTGCAGCAGAGGGAGATGATGAGGCAGAGACGGAGGAGCAACACCACTGTGAGGTCAATAAAACCTTAACAAGGTAAAATCCTCAAAAACATTTTTCTCCTTAGCGGGACTGATATGTCTCAATTAGAGAACAAGAACATGTACTTCAGAAGAAAAATCTGCATGAATACAAACAGAAGCTGGAAGTCGACTCACTGCGTCGTACAGCGTTCCACTGACATCAGCTCCGTAAAGAGGAGGGTTGAAGGTAAGATTCTTCCAAAACTTCCTCTCCAGCTCTTCAAAGTCAACGTACCGAGGACTACAGAACCTGAAGCGAGGACAGGTTGACTTTTCTTTATATTATAGCCGGGGTTGACAGTTTATGAATTTGAAACACTGTATCTGCATGAAACACTTCTCAGTATCATTGTCCTTTGTTTGTCTGTGAGATGTCAGACTGCTGGTTGTTGCTCTTTGAGCATGTTCTAACTTTTTACTCTCTTGCTTTCCTCAAACCTCACCTAGTGAAGAAAGTAACCCGCTTGCCCTGACTCGCTCTATACTCTCTCTATTCTACGTGTGTGACGAGATGACTATGAGACATGAGCCACGCAGTTTGTAGCAAAAGATAAAACAACTTATTGTAACCAACTTGTCCATGTTTGAAGTCTTGCGGAACTCATGGACAGTCATTGGCTTCTTCTGGATGTTATACTGAGTGAAAAGTCCCGACTGGCCCGTCACCACCTGCTGGATGGGAGCTGGAATCACCAAGTTATCGATGTCATCATAGGTCCGTCTGGGCTTCCAGCCTTTGGGTGGGATCACCTTCCAGAGAAAAGCAGCACAAAAACCATCTATATTGAAACCGTTGTAATAAAAACAGTAAACATGAAAGGACAATATGGCCCCCCAAACAACAATACACAATATTTCTGGGTACTTTACGAGAAGTCTTTTGGAAGATCCAACCTTACTGGCTCGAACTTGGGACAATTTATATTTTTAAATCAATCCTCAAGTTACAATTCTCAAAAACAGTATTTTTAAAAAAAAAGTTATTTCATTTAATAACTAAAGTTCATAATGTCAGTATGAAAAGACTGTCTGATATTTTTGATTATTGAACAAAACAGCCTTGATGCACAAAGGAATTACTACAAACTGAGACTGAAGCTTCACAACTCTTCTGATGGTGATACAATGTTCTGAACAGAACTTACACTGACAAACAACGGTTTTGCAAACATGGAGGATTGAAAAATACATTGCAAACAGCTGGTATGTTGTAATGTTATTTCCCATCAAGCTGCTGTGGATAATTTACATGAACAGTATGAGAAACATTTCACCAACCACCACAGGAGAAATGGATGACCACCACGACAAGCATACTGTGTTGCTCAGAGTACAGAACTCTGACAGTCATAATCCATATCAAAGCATAATCACAATCACTGCATGATTCACTCATGGTTGGGATAAATCAACAGCTACATGATTCCTTCACTGTGTTTCTGGCCCTCTGTTGGACTTTGGATGAGCTTTTTCATCTGTACAGGAGCTGTTGAACTGCATTCAGTCCAGACGCCACATGCAGCCAAATTCAACTCCAAGTGGGCTAGACCTGCGACACCACACCATGGTCACCTTCCATTGAGGGTAAATTGTCATTTTGTTCAAGAGAAAAGAAAACAACTATATTGCGAAAATGTCCCCACCGAAATAACTTACGCTCCAGGTTGTCCAAAGCAGAGCAGCACAATTACTACTGAGCTGAGCAATCCAGTGTGAGACGCATGCATAAAGGCCTCTGCTGGCTACCAGCCTGGAAGCAGCACTGTTCCAAACATCAGTCAGGATTGATTGTATACCGTATTTTCCGCACAGTAAGGCGCACCTAAAAACCTCCAGTTTTCTCAAAAGCTGACAGTGCGCCTTATAGTCCAGTGCACCTTATATATGGACCAATATTGAGCCACAACAGGTCTTGCAACTACAGTAAGAAGCTGCCAACTTCAAGCGTGCGGTTAATGCTGGGATATATGACTGTGCGAGGCGGTGGCGACTGAGCAGCGCCAGCGTGAGCGCGGCGACGACAGAGAGCAGGTAGCTCCTCTGCAGCAAGGCCGGTGGCGAGGAGCCGCTGCCGCCGCCGCCACCGCCCGTGGACAGCCGGGGAGTGAGGAGTTTAAACTCAAGGCGATCATTCATGCAGTAGAACACGGGGATAGAGCAGCAGCGAGAGAATTTAAGATTAACGAATCAATGGTGCGGAAGTGGAGGAAGCAACAAGATGACCTGCGCCAAGTAAAGAAGACTGCTTATTCGTTTTGGGAGTGAACGGAGTTGTCAGAACGCTGGTTTGTAATCTATTAATAAAGTTTGACTGACCTATCTGACTGTTTTGTTGACATTCCCTTTAGCGCAGCTCCTTCTAATGGATGCATGAAGTAACCCCAGCCTCTACTGTAGCATCTATCCTATGCGTCTTATAATGCGGTGCGCCTTTTATATGAAAAAAGTTTTAAAATACGCCATTCATTGAAGGTGTGCCTTATAATCCGGTGCGCCTTATCGTGCGGAAAATACGGTACATAAACACACTGCTCTTAATAAGAGTGGTCAATTCATTTTCATTGAAGCTCCAAAGATGCTCAGCTCGTTTTACTTCATCCAAAAATGTTTTGAGTTTTTTTTTTTGTTGTTTTTAATTTATGATATTGAACATCGTTGGAACATACTGCCACCTCTACAAGATAGACAGGAACCAATTGTTTTTTTAAAAATGCTCCTAAATCTTATTTTACAAACACACGGAAGTAACATAATCTCTTATTTTCTGATTTTGTAATGCTTCTTTCTTTTTTCACCTTTTACGTCTATTTATTGTGCATCATGCATTGTGTTCAAGTATTATACATCAATATCAATAGTTAATGGATAATAATAATCTTGTAATTGTTAACAACTGTACTTATTGCACTGATGTATATGTGAACCAAGGGATGCTGGTTGCCGTTGCACCAGCCAATGGGGGTCCTAAATGAAATAACTGAAAAGGGGTATTTAGTTTGCTGACTTTCACTGATGTTCCATGGTGTTGCTGCCACCTGCTGTTCACTACGAAGACTTACGACTGTGCTACAACACCTCAATTGTTTGCAACGCTCAGATCCTCAAAGAACAAATCATCCACATTAGCACTCTCCTGTCATGGGCCTCGCTTTGCCCTGTCATTTATAGTTATACAATAAGGACTAAAAGTTCCCACAGAAACCTCATGACTCATGTGTGTTCAATTAACTGGACTTGGACCTGGTGCAGAAAATCAAAAATAACTGGCTCCAACTCACACACTGTTTAACAACAGCTTGATTAAGAAGCCAAACACAATCCTACTTACTTTTGCCATCCCAGCTCGATGTGCTCCTTGCGACTCCATGTAGGCAATATACCGACCAAAGTCTCTGAACTCCTCTTTGGAGGGCGTGAAGGTCATTATCTTGGAGCCCACCATCTGGGCGGACGCGTCCATGCTCATCTTGAGACAGTTTTTGGACTTCCACTCTGTGCACAGGGACAATGCAGCAGATTTTAACATGTAATGTTTGTGGACTCGAGGTTTCCTGTGTGCACAGCCTTCATTACTGGACCTCCACTGGATCACTGCTTGCTTACAAGTACAAAAAAAAAGAAACGTCTTATTTTGTGAGAAAAACTCCCATAACAGTTTACCTTCCCTTTAACTACGTAACACAAGTAGTAAAACTCTGGAAAACAGAAAATTAAGAACTTATTTTGAACATACTGGACTTTCTATTGCTTATTATGTGAATTGACGATAACATAAATTGGATAATGAGCCAATAAAATAATCGCGCCAAACTGTTTCAAACAGGTTTCTTCTTATGACTTATATTCATGTAATTCCACAGCTAGTTGTTTAGCGGGTGGTGAGGAGACGTCGCAGTTTGAGTTGACAGGGTCCCACGCTGTGTGGGAGCTTTCGGGACTTCAATGGAAAACCCTGCTGAGGACTGCGGGGTCCCATCACCACCGGACTCAGTCTGACTGATGTAGATCCATGGCGTGTGATTGGATAAACTGCACGTCAGTTACACTCCGTTGCACGTTGACAACCCAGCACCTCCTAAAAATATTTAGCTACTCCGCTAGCATACATGCTAACAGCAAAATAGCTCAGCAATTCAAAGTGAAGTCAAGTCGAAGCAAAGCCGCTGCCTTAGTCAGAACGAGGCAGCAAATAGCCAGCCATTCTCAACAACCTCCCAGGCAGTGGAGATGCTGACAGTTTAGTGCGGAAAGAGCGCAAAAAATGCGCCGTACGTGGATATGTGACAGCTGCCGAGCCTGTGAAGCTAACCAACTAGCAAACATGGCTTACCGTGGAGCATGAGTTTGTTGTGCAGAAACTCGGAAGTTACCCTCACTTTCTCAAAAGTAAACTCTTTTTTAAAAAGTGCCACATATTTACTTACACACGCCGGAATGTAGAGGACTTGTTTTATGTAAAATCACAGGAAACAGAGTAGAAATACAGACATCATCGGTCCGGATCGAAAAGACAGTCCTCCATTATTCCAGTGACGCATGCCCAGTGTGTGTTTGTTTACATAGCGCGGAGGGGGAGGTGCTTAGCAGAGGAATCAATGACGCTGAGTCCGGCGTGCTCCGAGTCTTTTGGTCTCCTACCAAACTGAACTGCAGCAACAGTCCACTTTGTCAGTTCTCATTCTTTTATAAAATTACATTCGCTGTGAACAGTTGATGCAGACTTGCGTTGTGTTGAGCATCAAGGCGCCAAAGAACTCCTCTGCGGGCATAACATTATTTTGGTTATTATAAGATTATTTTCTATGTTTCCACATTTCTTTTAATACTGAATTATTGTACAGCTTCCCTCCTTTGTTCCACCGAAGGCTTTTAATTCCATGTAACACTATGGAAACAGCACATTGCTGTTCCTCTCATTCAGTCAGTCTTCAAGTTATTCTTTTTGGAGTGACTCGATAAGTTTATTAGTACAGCTCTTGACATACTTTTAAATTGTTGAAACTTTGCTATTGAGCTTGTGCTGGATGATTATTTAATTTTCCTCACTGTTCTGAATCTCTACCATGTGTCAGAGCTTGATAATCTGGAAATAAATTCAACCCACTCTCATGTTTGAAAGATCTTTCAAAGACTTTGAAAAAACTCAGAAGGACAGAAACAAGAAGGTTTGACTGGGGGAGTGGCAGGGGGGTAGGGACAGGTACAGGGACAAGGACAAGGACCAAGACAGGAACACAGAGATCATAAGCTTTCAGTACAGGATGCAAGGAGATTCGAATAATGCTGTTGGAGAAAAAAGGCCATAACAAAAGTTTGTTATTCAGTACAACTCACGAATTATACATCCATAAAAACATCTCCTCATCCTCTCGCTGACTCTTATTGTCCATAGGTGTGAATTTATATGTGTGTTCTTTGTTTCTTTTAATTTGTTTGCATGTAAAGCTGTTTATTGGCCTATCATTCTTTGCTGTGTACCTCAAAGCACAAAAAACATGTCAAAATCTAAATTTATTCTGAAACTTATCGTGTTTGGATGGAATAAAATTTGTCACAAATTCTTTAATGCTTCTGGAAATATTCTTAGCTTAAAACTGTCCAAACTTCTTAAAACTGTTAGTTTTACAAAGGTTAAAAGAAACCTCTGCTCACAGAGTGGACATGAGCATCATAAGACTTGATTATTTTTACCATCTGAGCCACTCCCCACTGAAACACAGTTACAAAGTCAAAGTTGAAGTCAAAAAGGTAAAAAAAACAAAAAAAAACAACCCACAACATATAAAAGGTCATAGTAAAACACCTAATCAACTTTATTAACATCAAGATTTTCAATACAATTTTCTTGGCTTTTTTGTTTTTTAACAAATAGAAAAAAGATATTGTATCCAACAGGTAGGATTCCTACAGCACGACTATGTGATCACGGTGTGGAACCACCTCCCTTTGCCATCCAGAGGAACCCATAGATTCAGTGACTAACCAGCTGCAGTACTCCAAGTGAGTCAATTCGTCTCAACACAGTGATCAGATAGTCAACCAGGAGTGAGTCAGAAACAGGAATCCAGTGTATCTGCGTGTGTGTTCTGTCTAGTCATTCATGTAAAAAGAGAATGAGAGCTTGGGTGGATAAAACAGAGTTGGACACGTGAAGGGGGGTCATCACATGACATCAGAATAATTTGGGTGCGGTGTGTTGCTGTGTTTGAGCTCTTATATCTAGTGCCTTCATCATACTGTTATAAATCAATCGACCAGAGAAAAACCTGTATGTTTATCAACACATTGTTTAAGTCTTGATGAACAAGCACAAATACATGTTGCATATTTGAATTTAGAAACAGCATTTAAATCTTAATTCAGTTAATCCCAGCTCTGACTAGCCTATCCGGCTAAGCTAACCCCCCCCCCCCCCACCAATGACTCCCTTTTACGGTCTGATTGCACAATTGCACAAGTGCTTTGAGTGCATTGTTTAAGGTATGAATTCAAAGAGTTACACTTTTGGAGATTTCCATTCATACATGCTCGGCCTTACTTGTGACAGCTCTTCCCACTTCCAGCTGAAACATGACATTAACAGCCTGGCAGGCGGGCGGCTGGTTGGTTTGGGAGTGATGCCAGTCGAGCAGTTTTGATGCTGCCAGATCCAGAAACTGTAACCCACCCACCCACGAGTGAACACCCATTTACAGTGGCTCTATTAATGTGCCAAAATGTTGACCAAGGCTGCAGAAGTGAAGTGGTGATAAACAACACAGTATAACAAATTGCATGTAAACTGCTGTTTCATTTCATGTATTGCAAACATAGGAGCCCGCCAAATTGTAAGTTTGCCAACATTGTGCTCTGTGTCTTTCATTGATGTGGTGTGTTTAAATGTGTGTTGTGCTGAGCTGTTGTTGCCTCCCCAGTAGCACATATAGCTGTTCTCTTGAATGTTTACTCAATTTTAAGTCACTTGGACACTTTGAGGCACATTCAGGAAATCATCTGTGTGTGCTCATACAGGGGGAGGACTTCTACTGCAGTCAGGCACTGTGCTCAGTGCAGTGACTGAACCACACGCTGACATGGGACCAAGAACAATGCAAACACACCAGGGCTGAATGCAGCAGTGCAGCACTGTGCTGAGTAGGTACAAGTTCCCCTGTGCTGCACAGCTTCACTCTTGTCCAGAGACACTGATGGCTCATCTCAGAGTCTCAGGCAGAAATGTTAATGAGCTCATATGGACCTACTCCATGTGTTGCTTGGCTGCCTGGCAAAAAATAAAAGAACAGTTGTAAATGGAGTCGATACATTTAGTTTAAGATTTGATCAAGTGATCCTCATCAACACATGGACAGGGGACAATTTTTTTTCAAACTTGTAAGAGGCCTGGGCTACATGCACAGAGCTACAGCAAGTGGAAGTGTCTAAACTCCATCTGTCTTTTTTCTACCTGAGTCCATGTTTCAAGTCCACCCACAAGTTAACCTTTACTTTAGCTTCACTTGAATTGAATTCCTTTACTTTAATATCTGAGATCCTCAAGAGAAACAAGTCACCAGCTGGAGATAAGAAACCGTACATGCTCTCAGTTATTCAGGTAGGAAACTTTTGTGCTCATTTATAGCCACAGTTTGAGTTCAAACTCCCCAAATCCAGGTTTCCCTCTGAGACCAGTGGATTCATCACAACAGTATATCATATATATGGTATAACATGAAATGAATGACGAGCAGCAGTGAGTATATGGTCTCCAGTATTAATAACTCAGAGCATGTTTAAAATACATGCCCTTACCATCGATACAACAAATAAAAAGATAAGCAGATTAGAAATAAATGCTCAAGACATCATATAATCAGTGTAAGACAGTACAAATTAAATTCTAAAGATGCATAACAACATAGTATTTATGAATTTATATGAAAAAAATTAACAGAAAAATAGTTTTTGCTATTGAAAACTTAGGAAGTAGCAGGAATCAGAATGAGGCAAGTCTACAGTATAGTCTTTAGGATTGAGTTTGGGAAGTGTGTGTGTGTGTGGTGGGCATCAAAAAAAAAATCTATCTATCTATCTATCTATCTATCTATCTATCTATCTATCTATCTATCTATCTATCTATCTATATCTATATATATATGTGTGTATATATATATATATATATATATATATATGTGTATATATCTATATATCTATATCTATATCTATCTATCTATATCTATATCTATATCTATCTATCTATCTATCTATCTATCTATCTATCTATCTATCTATCTATATATATATATATCTGGCACAGTCCAGAAGGAGGTCATCATGTCCCTGCTCTTCATACATTGAATCCCCCTCCCAAAAACTGTCCTCATGTGGCTGTCCATCTTCCTGTGTCCCCAGGGACTGATGGAGCAGTGTGGGCAGGTGGATATGGCTAAGAGGAGGCTTCAGGCTCTTCTGACGGGACTGTTGAAGTAGGGGTTATGTTGCATAGTGATCGAAGCTTCCAAGGTACTCCAGAGCTGCCCTGTAGCACAGCTGGTACTGGTCCTACAGACACAACACAGTAGGTCTGGCTTAGTTCATGGGTTAGAAGTCATTAATGTAGTGAGCCATCGCACCCAGGATTAGAGACCATTATTATTGACGATATTATTGTATTATTAATGCCACTGACCGGCTCCAGCACCTCCCGCGACCCGTAGAGATGTATTAATAAGTGGTACAGACAATGAGATGAGATGAGATTAATGTCACTGTTTGATGAATCAATTTTTAAAAATTTAACATACAGTTTTTCTTTTTTTTCAAGGCATTTTCACGAAATACCAGATATTATCTCGTTATTTTGAGAAAAACAGAGTTTGTTTTCCTGAGATATTATCTCGTCTCAAGAAAACGAACTTTGTTTTCTCAAGATAACAAAGTATATATTCATGATCTCGCGTGGATTTGCACAAGAAGAAGTGGCGGGCGGATGATATGACCACAGGTGCCATGCTGTGTTCAGTGTGGACAAATGCGCAAGGTAAGATGATTATTACGGGAACACATCACCCCAAATTCTACGGAATCCATTAGAGGACATGTTTCTTACTTGTTTACAAGTCGTTTTCTTAAAATAACAAGATAATATCTCAAGAAATCAAACTCTGTTTTTTCGAAATAACAAGATATTATTTTGTTATTTCAAGAAAACGGCTTGGAAAACAAAACCATGTCCTCTTCGGGCTTCCGTAGATTTCACTTATTTTAAGCCAAAAAATACCTTGAACAACAAACTGGCAATGACACAAACAAATATTTTCTCTTTTAATGACACAAACAGAAACTTCAAGAAAAGCAGCAAATGCTTCTTTTTTTAGGTGATTAAGTCTTATTTTTGGTGTGACAAGATTTTTTGACTTCAAAAATATAGAAGCTGCTTTTTGAAGATTGGTCAGTTTGTTGCAGTGTAAAATCAGATTGAAGATGTTTAGCTACTGAGTGGACTGGATGCAGTTTGGGCACCAATTAACACATACCTCCGTCTGGACCATGGCTGGTCTCTGAGTTCGGAGAGTCTTGACAGTCTGGAAGAGGTCTACTACTCCCTCGTACCTCATCCTCTCCAGGACGATGCTCAGGGAGATAAACACACCTGTTCGCCCAACACCAGCACTGGTGGATGTGGACACACGCGCGCACACACACACGCACGCACGCACGCACGCACGCGCGCACACACACACACACACACACACACACGGACACAGTATCTGACTGACTGGTTTTGTATTTTTTGGACACCTTGTTGAGCAGTGCGTCCTTTTGCTTAGTTGTTCAGTTTGTTTTTTATCAGGTAGAGGTAGGGACAATTCACTGACCTGTACCAATACAGGTGCTTCACCTACTCTACACCCAATACTTCTTTCCTCTTTGGGACCATGTTTAAAGGATTGAACATTTTTTCCACAGTTCTTAGAGGAGACAGAAGCTGCTCCAGAACAGCTGCACCTTGCAGTTCTTCTCCAGCCATGTACTAGTAGCTGAGTGACCAATGAAGACATACATGTGCATAAAACAGTTTCTGCTGTAAGACATTGAAAGACTTGCTCTGCCCAGTAGCCAGGTTGATTGTGTGTGTCCAACAGCTGAGTGACCTTTACCTGCAGTGAACAGTGATTGGTCCATCTTGTCCAAACTGCTCTTTAGTTTTATGTACTTGACCGATGAAGTCGATGAAACCCTCCCCAGTCTTTGGCACGCCTTGCTCTGGCCAATCAGTAAATTGGAACTGCCTGATGGTCCTGGACTGACCATCCTGATGAAAGCATGAGACAATGGACACACAATGTGTTTTTTTTAAAAATCTGTAGCTGTCAGATGGTCAGCATTCAAACCAATTCTGAAAGCAACAATTTATGTTACTATTACTGGAAAAGGTTAACTTTTCTCTGTAAATGAACTGCCCGGTGAACTGAAGCCTCATTGGACAAAGGATGTTCCTGTACTCATAAGAGGTGTATCAAAGGATTAACTGAATACAGAGATTCTGTGCTGATGGTGTCCTGCCGTCAGCCAGGGCTTGTGTTCGTTCATGGCCCTCTTAAGATTGGTTGTTGTGTTCTTGAGTCCAAACACGTACTTGAGAGTAGCACATAAATGACGCAGCAAATGTCGATTGGGTTTGAATTTTTCTTCTAAAGTTGTACTGTTAAAACTAGTCAAACTGGACCTGTGAATTAACATCTGTAAGACCTGCTGTGATATTTCAAGAGGTTTCAGAACTGAGAATGTAAAAGCAGTCCTCTGCTGTGAGCTCCATGCTGCCTCTCTTCAATAAACCCACCCTCGCGTCTGTAACTTTGAACTCCCTCAGGATGTACTGAGGCATGTTGTACTCAGCCATGGGATCCACGACAAAGTACTGATAGCGCGCGGAGCGCTCGGCGGGCCAGTACTGATGACACTTTTCCTGAAAACACAAGAGAACATATGCAGGTCAAGTCATGTGTCTAAGCGTTACTTCAAACAACCTGACCTAAAACTACAGTAGACACAGAACCACAAGGAGAAAAAAACAACATACTTTGCTCACTTTTTGGGGGCTGCAACAACACAACACACCTTACCCCAGGTGGTAGAGTTTAGGTATCTTAGGGTCATACTCTGTGATCAGTAGAAGCAATCACAAATTGGCCCTCAGGTTTTAAAAGCAGCTGCAGAAATGCAGCCGATGTAGTGAACACTTATGATGACGAGGGTCACTGATCCATCTATCTACCCTCATCTCAGGTCATGACCTTTAAGTTGAGATCATTGGTTAGCAGACCTAGGATGCACATATGTCTAAAATCCGAAACATGCAGCCAAGAGGAGTTTTCCCTGGAGGGTGTTAGGATCTCTGCCATTCTTAACTGAGAGGTGCTGATGGAAACAAAGAGGAAACGTCTTCTCAGTGTGCTGTTGATCCATTGACTGTATACAGCAGAGGATCATATGGTACAGCTTTGGATGTTGAGAGGGAAGGCACAATAATGAAACAAATAAATATTCAAAGTTATTTAAGTCAAACTTCAATTAAAATCAAAGGATTCAATCTTCTTACACGAACAACAGGTGTTAGGGTTCCAACATGTTCATTTAAATTACAGGAGAAACCGACAACAATGGTTTGACAGGATGCAGCAAATACTGAAGATCAAAGCATCTGTGCTTCATTACAGTCAATGCTACACATTGCTACATTTATAACTTACAGCTGTGTTCAACATCTGGCTGCTCCACTGAGACATTTTTTACTTCATTTTTTACTTCAGGATTCCAAAAAAACCTACATGCTGCAGAAACAACAGTGGTCCCATGATGGGGTCAATGCTTCACCATCAACATGCTACTCTTCATTTCTTTCTCTGATTCCATCAGGTAGCTTTGTTCTCCATTTGCCATGTGGAGCACAGGAAAAAACACACACCTTAAATAGCTATACCTCCTCCTCTGCTCCTACTTCCTATGTTCACCTGCTGGTCACCATAGTTTTCAGATAGCACAGTCTTATTGTCTCCTGTTCAGAGCCACTCACGAACTCACTCAAAACCTACAACCTGTCCTCTTGATCCGGTACCCGTTAACATCCTGCAGACCATTTTGCCTATGGTCATTCCTGCAGTCACACACATTGCTTCCTTAAATACATGTGTCTTTAAACAGGTGTCTTAAAACAGGCCAGTGTTACCCCTTTGCTCAAAAAGCCAAACCTCAACCCGAAACAGGTTGAACATTTAAAGGCAAGTCTCTCTTCTGCCATTCCTATCCAAGATACTGTACTTTCCGCATTATAAGGCGCACCAGATTATAAGGTGCACCTTCAATGAATGGCATATTTCAAAACTTTGTTCATATATAAGGTGCACCGCAATATCAAGCGCATAGAATAGACGCTACAGTAGAGGCTGGGGTTACATTATACATCCATTAGAAGGAGCTGCGCTAAAGGGAATGTCAACAAACAGTCAGATAGGTCAGTCAAACTTTAATACAGTAATTACAAACCAGCGTTCTGACAACTCCGTTCACTCCAAAAATGAACAATCAGTCTTCTTTACTTGGCGCAGGTCATCTTGTTGCTTCCTCCACTTCGGTGCCATTGATTCGTTAATGTTAAATTCTCTCACTGCTGCTCTATTCCCATGTTCTACTGCATAACTGATCACCTTGAGATTAAACTCTGCGCCGTAGGTGTGTCTCTTAATAGGAGACAATTGGAGCCTTTACATAAACACACAAATAGAAATGAAACGGGACGTCTCGCACAGTCATATATCCCAGCATGACCCGCACGCTTGAAGTCGGCGGCTGCTTACCGTAGTTGCGAGACCTGTTGTGGCTCAATATTGGTCCATATATAAGGTACACCGGATTACAAGGCGCACTGTCTGCTTTTGAGAATATTGGAGGTTTTTAGGTGCGCCTTATAGTGCGGAAAATACGGTACTTGAATGTGCAGTCTTGAATCAAGTCTCTGTACACCTGCAGAAAAATCAGCTGATTGACTCCCATCAATCGGGACTCAGGCGAGACCATTCAATGGAGACAGCTCGCCTCTCAGTCACAAAATCACTGGCTAGTGTTGCTGGTCAGGCATCTGTCCTGCTGCAACTGGACCTGTCTGTTGCTTTTGACTGTGAACCATGACATCCACCTCTCCACACTCTCTGAACTTGGCATGTCAGGATATGCTCAGTTATGGTTCAAGTATTACCTCACAACCAGATCCTCCAGAGTGTCATGGAGTGTCTAAGTCACATGGCTTAGCTACTGGGTACCTCAGGGGTCCGTGCTTGATCCCTTACTCTTCTCCTTATACACCACCTCACTTGGCTCATTGATCCACTCCCCCTGCTTCTCCTACCACTGCGATGTTGTTGACCTGTCCTTTCCCCCTGATGACACCACTGTCTCAGCTCAGATATCAGCCAGACAGGCTGAAATCTCCTCATGGATGAAGGAACACAATTTTCAACTTAATCTATCAAATACTGAGCTCATTGTCTTTTCAGTATGTCCCTCCATTCCACCACAGATCAATGTCATGCAAGGTTCAGATCAACTTGTGCCCGCAAACTCTGCGAGAAATCTGGATGTGGTCATTGATGACCAATTGACCTTTAAGGTTCATGTGGCCTTGATTGCTTGGTATTGTCAATATGCCCTGTTTAACATCAGATTGATCAGACCCTACCTGACACAACAGGCCACACAGCTTCTGGTGCAGGCCCTGGTGGTTTAATGCCTTGACTATTACAACTCTCTTCTTGCAGGCCTCCCCGCATGCACACATAAACCTCTGCACATGCCACAAGTCACCCCACTGCTAACCTCTCTTCACTGGCTTCCAGTGGCAGCTCTTATCACTTTCAAAGTTCTTCTTCTGACTCACAAAAGTGTGACAAAAACGTCTCCTACTTACCCAGATTCTCTCGCCCAGGTTTACACCCCCTCTTGCCTATTACACCCTATTACACCTGTGAAAGACCCCTGGTGCTCCCAGCACAGCATCGGTCTAAATCTGTGGCGCGACTCTTCTCCTCTGTAGCCCACAAATGGTAAAATTAGCTACTCAACTCCATATGATCTGCAGAGTCCCTTTCTAGTTTAAAAAGGCATCTGAAGACTCAACTGTTCAGGGAACATTTTAGCTCCAAATTGTGACTCTTTTCCTCCTTGTCGGCAGGAGAGAAGGAATATGAGGATCTGACTATTTAGCACTGACCATGCTGACTATGAATCATAAATGGTAAACTTTACGTAATTGAGATTGTTTGTTTTTATTTGCTGTTGTTATCGTAAAACAATAAAAACAACAACAAAAAAAGTATAAGGCACTTCATCTTCGGGCATTTGATGAAGCACCTGTGGCTGACACAACAAACTTTAGGACTTTGTCACACCGACTAAAGCTGCTCCTACCGTCTGAATTCGTGCTAGTGTTGCTGTAAACTGAAGTGTAGTGCAAAAACTGACAGAATTGTACAGCTAGCAAACCAAAGAATCAAGGGCCTCCACCTCTGGCTCCGCCTAGTGGCAGGTTTCACCCTCCTTGGCACCAGCATGAGGAGGAGCTGCTGACGACCTGCGGCGGGGTGTGGTTGCAATCACTCCACTCCCCAAGCACTCCTTAAAGGCCAGCTCAAACCACACCATGATGCTGGACTGTAGACAACGGTCCCTGTATCTGCCCTGCTGAAATCTCACCTTTGATAGACGCCTGATCCAGTCTAGCCTCCCCTCTGGTTTTTCCCCTCCCGGAACTCTGGATCCCTCTTCCCTCCATGCGTACGCCACCTGACCTCGTTGCTTCCGCTCCAGCCCTGTCTGCCTGCATCTACAGCCTGATCTCCCTGATCTCCCGCTGGGTTCGTCTAGCAAAGACTAGTGTTTGGATTTGTGTGCCCATGCCTCAGTCTCTGAGTTTGCTCCTGTGACGGTACGTTCTGGCCATGATGAACTTGGCGGGTAACACGATGGGCGTTGGCGACAATAGAAATCCGTCCAGCAGATGCAACAGCTCTCTTTCCTGCCGGTGCTGCTCCCATTAGTGTCGGTCTAGTTGAAATGAATACTACTGTTCCTCAAGCGACACGTGAACCTTTTGTGCTGGTTCCAGAACGCTATGCAGGGAATCTGGGTTCATGCCAAGCCTTTCCAACACAAATGTCATTAGTTTTTGAACTGCAGCCAGTTTCCTTTGCTTCCGTGAGCTAAGATGGCTTATTTAATTAGTTTATTGAAGGGCCCAGCAAAAGATTGGGGAACAGCTGTATGGGATCGACAGTCTGAGGCGTGCGTTTCCTATTCTGCCTTCATTGAGGAGATGAGGAGGGTTTGGGCCGTTTGTGATCACCACCTAGGATGTTGGATGGTGGGCCTGTCTACACTGTGAGACAGTTGCTTGATGATCGGTGGCGGGGCCGGGGGCTGCAGTTCCTGGTCGACTGGGAGGGGTACAGACCAGAGGAAGGCAGTTGGGTGCCCCAGAGCCAGATCCTGGACCCGGCATTGATCCTGGAGTTGAGAAATCGCCACCCAGACAAGTTTCTGTGTACACCTGGAGGTGCACGTGGAGGGGGGGGTAATGTCAGGGCCTCCGCCTCTGGCTCCGCCTAGTGGCAGGTTTCTCCCTCCTTGGTGCCAGCATGTGGAGGAGCTGCTGACGACCTGATTGTCTTCACCTGCGGCAAGGTGTGGTTGCAATCACTCCACTCCCCAAACACTCCCTAAAGGCCAGCTCAAACCACACCACAATGCCAGACCATAGACAACATTCCCTGTATCTGCCCTGCTGAAAGCTCACCTTTGATGGATGCCTGATCCAGTCCGCGATTCCCCTCTGGTTTTCCCCTCCTGGAACCCTCTTGTCTCCCTGCGCACCTTTGCATGCCACCTGTACTCATTGCCTCCACTCCAGCCCTGTCTGCCTGCATCTACAGCCTGATCTCCCTGTTCTCCTGCTGGGTTCGTCTGTGGTTAGCCCCGGTCCGTTAGTGTGTTAGGGATTGTGTTTGTTTTGTGGAGTGTTTCTTATCCTGCCATTGGAGGGCAGCGTTTTGAGTTTCAAACTGTGACTTTGGATCCAGTCCTCGCGCAAGCTCCTTAAGATAAGTTTTGTCAACTTTTAGTTATGATTAATAAATTATTCTCCCATGCCAAGGCAGTCTCTGCCTTGTCGGTGTGCCCGCGCCTGAGTCTCAGTCCGCTTCCGTGACACCATGAACTGAGGAAACTCAACGCTTGTGCTGTCGGCAGAAACCTATTGGCCTCTTTCAATTAAAGTTTAATTGGGAGCATTTTGTTCGTTTTTCTATGCTGGATAAGTGGTCTATCTGTGAAAGACGAGAAGTGTGTGAGTGGAGTCCAGTTTATGGCCCTCTGCTGTAGGTGGGAAAACACAGGTTGTCTTGGAGTTGAAAGCAGACTGAACATCCCACCCTGACCATCAGGTTGTCCTTAAACTCCGATCCGTCTTTGAATGGTGTTCATTAAAATAAAATTTGCTTTCAACGTGTGACCTTTACTGTTGAATGGAGGTGATGCATCTGTGAACTCCAGTCTGAGATTACTGAACGTTTTAGGAAAAAAAATAAAATTAAGAATAAAGTAAAGCACTTGTGGTTGTGGATGAAACATGAGAACAGTAACATGCCTCTGTAACTGGGGCACTTTGATAACTTAGGTTTGTAAATTTGCAAAAACAGAAGTTAAAAACATCAACATATGCTTTTGTGCATTTAGGACATAACATGGATTTTTTATTTGCATACACTGCATTAGGTGGCTGCTGTGCTGAGCCTGCAGGCTCAAGTGGAGGATCTTTACCTCACCAGGTGTATGTTTATTAAACAGCATTTATCTAGCTCAAGCTTAGCTCAGCTGTAACGTACCAGAAATAATTGACAGGGAGCATATGATTTATAGCAAAATGAAGCCTGTTCTTACCCGCCCCATCTCGCGCAGTTTGGTGAGCATGACGACAATGGTGGAGTTGTGTTCCCACAGCATCCTCCAGAAGTCCTCTGTGGTCTCGGCTAAGGGGCCCTGGGTGGCCATGTATGCTTTCTGCTGCCTGCACACAGGGACAGAAAAATGTCTGGGTTTACTCCTCAGGCTTCCTGCAGCACAATGCTCACTTCAGTCCTGCTCCAGGTCACTTTCTCCTCTGCACTGCCAGTAGTTCGGATGCACAGTGTAGTTTCAGTCATCTGTGACTTATCTGGTATCAATAGCAGAGAGAAAGCTTTTGATTCCACTGACGATAATTCATGAAAACAATTCTCAACAGCCTTATTTTCCATATTTACAATTACTAACAAAAAAATTGTGATCCACTTGAGATACTTTTATTTAATAAAAATATATACATTTGTCTCTCAAAATAATCTATATCAAAGCACTTCCAGAGTCTTCAACACTTCAACAGCCTACAGTGTGTAGACCTGGGGCTTTAGGGGTTTTGCAAGAGGGCATCAAAGTCTTCACATGAAAAAGAAAAGACAAAAAAAATCTGTTTTGCAGTGGGTGTGTCCACAGGCATTATTTCCCCTCACTGTTTAGTTTGGCATCGGTTTGTTTGTGTGTCAAAGAACTCAAAAAGCTCAAACCAGATTTGAATAGAATTTGCAGACTGGCTAAGTGGTGATTAAAAGAAAAACAGAAGAAATTTTGTCGATGATCCACTCATCTAGTGATCAGACATATTGAAAAACAATTATTGGAGAAAAAAGTTTGCAGAATGGGTGAGCGGTGGTACAATGAACAACTGACTGAAGTTTAGTGATGAGCAGCTTACTTGGGATCCAAACAGAAATAAAACAGGATTTCTGAGCCAAAATACTCTGTGTACAGATGGTTTTGAACTCTCTGAGCCCTTCTCGAGTTTGTTTGTGCTGTGGTGACGACAGGACGACAGGTGTGGTGGGACATCTGTTGTCAGACATCTTCCTTCCACCTTTTTATTTCGGAATATGCTCCGATGCTTCAATCTGTATGACGATAGAAGAAGCACAGAGGAGTTTGGTTGGAGTTGTCATCGTGCCTCCTTTCTCATGTACTCTGTCAGTGTTGGTGGATCAGACTCCAGCTGAGAGCACATGCCCTGTCCACATTCAATGTTTCAACCTGACAAACACTCGTAAACATCTGGGACATCAAAAGACAAAAATTTGAAAAGATCAGCTCATTTCTCTGAAGAACAGAGAAATGAGGAGTAAAACGTCTCCATGAGCTTTAAGCAAGCCCTGCAAATGCTGTAATGCTTCTGGTTTTATAACGGAGAAGCAGGGCAAAGATGCTAACATCATCACAAGCTGCCCCAAGCTATTTTTTCTTAGATTTATGATGTCAGTTAGAGAGTCTTTTTTAATTCCCAAAGAAAATATGTAATGTGACCTTTACATGATACAAACCTGCCTAACGTGGGCACATGTAAAGTTCACCTCCCTCTCGTCCGCTTTGTTTCTAGGTGCTGTCCCAACAGATGGAAAAGCAGAATTTCTGTGTTGAGTAATGTTCCACTTTACACCTCCCCTAAAGTAAACGCCTGAGTCAGCTGATTGCTAATGTGTGCACTGATATTAAACAGTTTTGCCTGAACACAGATGCTTTTCACAATGCTGTTAGAATGACAGTTGACTCAACAGCTGCTCTGCCAGGCGTGGGTGGCCTCACTGGTGTAGGAACATGACACGGCCAATGAGGGGCAGTGTTGGAGCAGACAGAGTGCCTGGATGTATGGGAGACACTCCACTGAGTGGAAGCAGTGAGCTGACCTGGAGCTGTTGGCTCGGCTTGCTCCAGGTCAGATGTGGGGCAAGATGTGGGGACAGGAAAGCACATCCTTTTAACTTCTGTGCATGCAGGCACACAAACCGCCTGGCTGCTAATGAGCACCCACAACAGTCTGACTTAGTATGCTGGAAACAATGTTTGCTCATGAAAAGTTAGTTCAGTCTTCAGTCAAATAACTTTTGATGAAAGTGTTGCCACCATGTGTGAGACATGAAGCTGATGTTTCGTCAAGATTTAAAATGAAGAAAACTGTCCCTTAATTTTTTGTAAACATTTCATTATTAGGAAACAACGTCAGCAAGTTACCTAAGGGGGAACCAAGCTCATCACTCTGTGAATTTGTGCTTTTCATATATCACATTCTCTTAGATTAGAACCTGTCCAATAAACACCTTGTACAAATATAGCTGGGATGACTGAATGGGCCACACTCGGTTGGCTCACCTGGGGAGGTGAGGATTCTGGGTCATCACCCCTTGCCTGTTGCGTCCATTTTAATGCATGATATGATACATGCCTTCACACTTAGCCGGAGTGCAGGGAGAAGGTTTCTAAGTTAAGGAATTTAGGAACTTAGAAAAAGGTTTGGTGGTGAGTTTTCACTTAATGAAGAAGGCAAAACTTGTGATGGGATGACTCAATTAAACACTGAGTGGTTGCGGTCCCAGAGGTGCAACTGTCTCATGGGGCTGCTGTCTGTTGGCGCTTGTTGGCTTGTGGGGTGTGGTCTCAGGCTCTTCCTCCGGTTCGGGCTTGGGGTTAATTGCCACACCATGGTCTAGTCAAGTGCCTGCTAAGTGGCCACAGATAATAAGACTCAGTACATATCCTGTGTCTGCTCTAGCATTATGTTCTTTACTCCTGTTTGTACTTTCTTACCCTCTCCTAAAGTCATGGCAAAAAGCTTTGAGAATGACAGAAATCTTACTTTTTCACAAAGTCGACAGCTTCAGGGTATTTAGGTGTTTTGTCAGATGTTTCTATGATATCATGAAATACAATGAGAAGCATTTTATAAGACAAAAAAGATTTTAGGAGAATTACACAGGATTCATGCAATAAGTCAGTATTTACAGTGTTGACCCTTCTTTTTCAAGACCTCTGCAATTCTCCGTGGCATGCTGGAAATCAACTTCTAGACCATATCCTGACTGATGACAGTCTATTCATGCATAATCAATGCTTAGCGTTTGTCAGAATTTATGGGTTTTTATTTGTCCACCCGCCTCTTGAAGATTGACCACAAGTCCACAATGGAATAAAGATCTGGGGAGTTTCCTGGTTAAGGGCCCAAAATCGTACTGTTACCGTACTGACTTATGCTTCATGGCAAGGTGCTCCATCATGCTGGAAAAGGCATTCCTCATTGCCACACTGCCCTTGGATGGTTGGGAGAAGTTGCTCTCAGAGGATGTTCTGATACCATTCTTAATTTATGGCTGTGTTTTTATGCAAGATTGCGAGAGAGCCCACTCCCTTGACTGAAAAGCAACCCTACACATGAACGGTCTCAGGATGCTTCACTGTTGGTATAAGACAGGGCTGATGGTAGTGCTCACCTCATCTTCTCCCAACAAGCCTTCTTCCAGATGCCCCAAACAATCGGAAAGGGGATTCATCAAAGAAAAGGACATTACCACAGTCCCAGAGCAGTCCAGTGCCTGTACTTTCTGCAGAATGTCAGTCTCCTACTGATGTTTTTACTGGAGAGAAGTGGCTTCTTTCTGCCCTCCTTGACACCAGGCAGTTCTCCAAAAGTCTTTGCTTCACTGTGCATGCAGATGCACTCACAGCTGCCTGATGCCATTCCTGAGCAAGTTCTGCACTGGTGGTGGCTTGATCCTGCAGCGAAAACAACTTCAGGAGACTTTCTTGGGTTCCCTGGAGACTGTTTGGCAACAATTGAACCTCTCTCTTTGAAGTTCTTGATAATTTGACAGACAGTTAACTGAGGTGCAATCTTACTCGTTGCTGTAAATTTCTGTTAGCCCCTTTTTGCTCAATGCAATGATGTCTGCATGCGTTTCCTTGCAGGTGGGACAGGTTAAATTATTATTAAATTATTGAAATGATTAAAAGTGAAACAGCTGGAGCAGAGGGCACAACATTTTGGTGGCCCATACGGGGATATTTGGAGAAGAAAATCTGGCAGCGGAAGCTCAAACCGAGTATCTGTCATCGAATCCCAGCATCAGAGACGCAGCGCCGCTGGCACTCCCCATGGCTCCATTAACACGTGCAGCAGGTTGTATTTCTAGTGCGCACGGCCACCACTCGAGGGCACCGTAGCACCACAAAGTTAATAGAAGCTCACTGCACTGTTTTTTGTGGCACCCCTGTGATGAAACTGGAGTCATGTGTGGCATAAGGGTAATGGAAGGTTCTCTGAGAGACTGGTCACAAATAAATAGTGTGAAAAAAACAAAATATCTTCTGTCAAGCAGTTAGTGGGCAGTAAATGTCTCATTAGGTGTTTTTTAGGCAGGTGTTTTAGGGTTGAAGCACTTCACAGAAAGCTTTCACAATTACTTGTAATATGCACCGTTTTTTACAGTGTTTAGTGACAATAATCCGCTGACTTATGTTCTGTCAACAGCAAAGTTGAATGCTACAGGGTGCAGATGGGTCGCAGAACTTGCAGATTTCCATTTTACAGCGAAGCATTGCCCTGGCAGGGAGAACATACTGTAGATGCGCTGTCTAGGATGCCCTTAAGCATGGAGACTTAAATGGAGGAATGCTCAAATGAAATGTCATGCGATGCTGTGAGCACAGCCAAACAGGCAGTTGACCATCAGGATGAGTGTAGTGCAGCATGGTCTATGGGTATTTCAGCTGAGTGTGCGAGAGTGAAAGTGCCTATAGCTCCACTTACAGCAGGACAAATCAAACTGGACCAAGAGACTGATCCCATCATTTGACAGGTCATACAGTACAAACTGGCAGGCACAAAACCTTTAGGCTTAGAGCTCAAACAACTTTGTCCACAGGTTGTGTGTCTTTTAAGAGAGTGGGACAAGTTGCAGTACAATGAGAACACTGTTTTGTACAGGCAAACAACAAACGGAAAGCAATTGGTGCTATCAGAAAAGCACAGGTTGATGGTTTTAAAAGAACTGCATGATGAAATAGGTCACCATGGTGCAGAAAGAACGACTTCTCTGTTACGAGACCGCTTTTACTGGCCCTTCATGCAAAAGGAAATAGAGGACTATGTAATGAGAAAGTGTGTGTGTCTCAAGGATAAAGACGAAGTCATGAGATGAGAGCTCCTCTCACAAACATAGTTACTACTCAGCCTTTTGAACTAGACAAATGCAAGGGTGGTTATGAGTACATACTTGTTATTGCTGACCACTTTATGTGTTTTGCCCAGGCCTACGCCAACACAAAAAAAGTCTGGTAAAACAGCGGCAGACAAGATTTTCAATGACTATGGTTGAAAGTTTGGATTCCCTCTGAGACTTCACCATGATCAAGGTGGTGAATTTGAGAATCAGCTTTTTGTTCAGCTGAAAGAGTATTGTGGTGTTGCAGGCTCAAGGACCAGTCTGTATCACCCACGAGGAAATGGGCAAGTTGAACAATTTACCCGGACTTTGATCCAGATGTTGAAGAGTCTTACTAAGAAACAGAAAAGTACCATATTTTACACACTATAAGGCGCACCGGATTATAAGGTGTACCTTCAATGAATGGCATATTTTAAAACTTTGTTCATATATAAGGTGCACCGCATTATAAGGCGCATAGAATAGACACTACAGTAGAGGCTGGGGTTACTTTATGCATCCATTAGAAGGAGCCGCGCTAAAGGGAATGTCAACAAAACAGTCAGATAGGTCAGTCAAACTTTAATAGATTACAAACCAGCGTTCTGACAACTCCGTTCACTCCCAAAACGAATAAGCAGTCTTCTTTATTTGGCGCAGGTCATCTTGTTGCTTCCTCCACTTCCGCACCATTGATTCATTAATGTTAAATTCTCTCACTGCTGCTCTATTCCCATGTTTTACTGCATGACTGATCGCCTTGAGTTTAAACTCTGCGCCGTAAACGTGCTTCTTAATAGGAGCCATTTTGGGGTCTTTACATAAACATACAAATGGAAAAGAAATGGCATGCCTTGTGCAGTCATATATCCCAGCATGAACCGCGTGCTTGAAGTTGGCGGCTGCTTACCGTAGTTACGAGACCTGTTGTGGCTCAATATTGGTCCATATATAAGGCGCACTTTTGAGAAAATTGGAGGTTTTTAGGTGCGCCTTATAGTGCAAAAAATACTGTCTCTGGAAGGACTCAGTGAACAAACTGATCTTTGCCTATAATTCAACTAAAAGTGAGGTGACAGGGTTTTCCCCTTTTTACTTTCTTTATGGACGGAGAACATCTATTTTGAGGGGGGGTACATGACAGGTTAAAAAATATTAAATTATTAATTAAAATCATTCAAATTGAATAAATAACTTATTGTATCTTACACAGGTAAAAAGGTTGCTTATTGTAAAATCACAAGCTTTTATTTCATTATTCATTTAACTGCTGTTAAAATATTTTGATAAGTATACAAAAAGTATAAATACTAGGTACAATATTCACAACTTATAAAGAGTTTGTTGAGTGCATTATTGATTGCTTTTACCATTAGAAAGTTGTGTTGCACAGTCGCACAGTGATGACGTGTGCTTTTTTGGTAATAAAGGAAGATTGGGTGAAGCCGTCAGCTTTGTTGCTCTCTTTCCTTTCAGCCACGTACCTCTCCCAAACAGCTGGAGCAGAGGGTGCAACACAGATAACCATGGTTAACAGATGAAGAACAATGGTGCAGGGCACCATCTTCCTTTTAAAGTGTCCAATCACTCAATCATGACAGATTGATCTCCAGCCTTGTCCTCATCAAGACCCACATCTGTGTTAATGTGTGTGACACTCATGTGTCATTGAAATTATGTCAGCTTTTCCTTCTGTGACAGGGTTGAGATGCAGTGGAAATGTGTTTTTGTGATGAAGTTCATTTTCAAGGCAAAGAGGGACTTTGTAATTACATTGCAGTTGAGCTGATCACACTCAGAACATTTTGGTGTGTATGCAAGTTGCCGTTATAAAAACTGAAACAGCAGACTGTGGGAAAATTAATAGTTGTGTCATTCTCAAAACTTTTGGCTACAACTGTAGCTCTAGATACTGTGCTGATAGGTTACACACTACATGCAGACCATATGACTCAGAGCATGATTGGCACCTGCTCATCATTTACCTCTTGGATTAGTTTCCCCCTGCCCCCTCACCTATGCCACCATTACCACCCTCTCTAACCCCACTATTGTCCTCCGTCCCCTCTTTCTATTATCCCTCTTGTATAGTCTTCATTGTGCACTTTTTCCCCTGATGATAACTCCCAGCATGACGGCCAATTGCCAGTGAGGGCAGGTGAGGGTCACAGTTGTGAGAAACTGAATAAAAAAATCTATATGCATTTATTCTACAACAAAATGACACCTACTGTGATGATGTCAATAATTAAGAATAAATGCAGACATTAAAAAAAAAGAAACTGTCTAACACCAATCATCAGACATGCAAAGATGGATAGAGTTTACATCTTGAAGGACATAAAAATGTTGCTCATGTAAAGAATCAACCAAACAAGCCTGTATAGGTGGCACATACAGAAAGATGGCCACTCTGTCATTATGTCTTCCTAAGGTGGAAAGAAGGCCCCTTAGGTGTTTGGCTGCTGATTTCACCAAAGGTCACTGGGCACTTCCAATAATCTTCCTAATCATGCACATCCTCTCTGCCTTATCTAGCCTAATCCACAGCATGCACTGTAAAAGTACATCTCACTAGACTCCTTCACTCTCATTCCACTCCTAATTGCCAACCCAGGAATTAGGAGGGGCGATCACATGAAACTGCTGCCTGCTTCCCCAAGGAAGAGGGGCGGATGCTGAAAGGCAAAAACAACACATACCCACCCTGAAAGAAAATAGAAACCCTCATTTATTAGCTCCACTGGGAATGTTCAGGTTGCAAACTCAAGTGAAATGAGTTTGCCTTGCTACTATCAATGTATCTAGTTAGATGGACATCATTTGGTGAAGATTCTTCATGGTTTAGGAGGGTTTACATATGTTTGCATGTGTGTACATATAAGTTGTTCATATAGCTGAAGAGGAACCGTTCAAATCAAATGTTGACTGAAACTCTTTAGCAGGTATCTGTGAGACCAAACCTGTGGTCTATAAATCTCTGTCACCGTGACTTGTTGACTGAAGTTTGAATGCCTATATCATGACTGGACATGACACACATTCTTCAAAAGTTTTTTTAAAACTGCTCATTCAGTTTAATGGCAAAATCATGATGCTGGAAAGCCTGCATTTTCCGACAGCATGACTCGTCAGTCAGAGACTGACTGGGGATGGGTACCTTTAAAAGGATGCTCTGACCTGTACTGGGCAGACAACTGACCTCTACTGCTATGAGGTATTGGGGTGAAAGCCCTTGGATCAGCTGAAAGACCCTTCACAGGAGCAGCAAGCATCTTGTGCATCTAAAAACCACCATAGTTTGGCAAGCCTGTGCTGCTCCTGCAGGAAAAAACTAATTGACACCACTGACTGGTCCCAAACATCCACCTGAACTAAACCGAGGAGAGCCCCTCTTGGACATCGTGGTTTGGTCCATCCAACGCCACCAGGTCACTCCTCAGTCAGTTCAGGAGCTCATAGATGCTGTGCTCCACATGTGAGAGGAGATCCCCCTGGACCTCCCCTGGAGCATGTCCAGGCAGCAGCAACACAGGGGACATGGCGGTCTCTGAGTATCATTGCTGTTTACTCAAATCTTTTTCTGTTCTTTGAATTTAGGTCTCTCCAGTTTGATCACTTTTTTCCCATCTACTGATAGGATGCCCTCTTGTTCCTACAACACTATCTCATTGATAATATAACAAATCATGAATGTTGTTTCCTCATTGAAATCTGGCTTGATCTTAAAGGGATTCTTACTGATCTTGCACTCGCACCTCAACCAAGCTTCTCGCCTCCCTCCTCAGTCCTGCCTCACATATAAGTTCTACCCACTCAACCCGACCTGACACAAACGCAGCCAGTGCTCGGGGACGAGATGTGTTGTCCTTACAGAGGCTTCAAATAAGTAAACGAGGTATGTCATTTAAATGTCACATTGTTTATTCTGAACTCGCAGCATACTCAGACAGTACAGTGTTACCCCTATGGCTACACTACGTGCACTGTCCCGGCCTCCGCCGACTGCTTCCCATTACTGTTGCATGCTGGGTATTGTAGTCCTCAACTTTTTGTATGTAACACCACACCAGATGTCTCTTTCTCTGGTTTTGCGAAGAAAAACATCGTCATAGATGCTTTTAGTGATCATGAGAGCAGGAATGCAATCAGACACTTACTACAACAAAGCATGTGTTTAGCAGAGGATGTTGCCGCTCGCATTAGCCTCTCCTCCCGCTGTTTACATAAAGTAGAGCACCAGAACATGACTTACTTCTCTCAGCTTAAACATTTCCTAGACATGCCATATTTTCGGTTCAGACCAGCCAGCCGTAAAACATCGACAGCCCTCCCTGCTTGTGAAAGCTTTATTTCTCCCATGTATGAAGACGGGTTCCTATGTAGCTGATAGATGTAGCCGATGTCAGCTGTGTGAAAACTTTCAGCTCTCGGGGATCGCTCCAAAGCAGAACCGATATTGACACTAGTTTTGCTCCTTGTCGCATCAAGTTGTGGCTTTACTGTGGCTTTGAGTGCAATAGTCCTCTTTTGTCCCAGCAGCTGGCGTTGGTCGCTCATTTTAGATTGTTTAGGTTTTTTTTTCTCTCCCAACTCTGAAAGCCGTTTCTACCGCTAAGTGTGACCTGTGTGGAGACAAGCACTCGATGAGACTGGTGTGGAGACAAGCGCTCGATGAGACTGGTGTGGAGACAAGCACTTGGCAAACTGAGAGGGGAGGGGGGAGAAGGGGGGGAGAAGAGGGGGTTGATGGGTAACGGATGATTGACACAAATTCCGACCAAACATTTGATTTGGTTCGAATTGTATGGTTGGTCAGATTTTTATCAGAAAAATAAAAATATAAAATAAAGCATACATTTTTGTGTTCCAGCACTTGGTGCATTCATCTTGCATTTTATTCCCACACGCCTGTTAGGAAAATTTTGAAATTATAATAAAAAAGTATAAAATTGCAACAAAGGTAAGAATAGCTTAAAGTGTTCTTTTACATTTTTTAAACAGGATATGAAGTCTTTAAATACAGCCTGCAACCATCATCCCTGGGAAATTTATGATCTAACATTTTGTGCACTTTTAATTTCTCTGCATTCCATTCATTTTACTGAAGCTGCTCGTTATTCACTGGCCCACAAGTGGAAGCAGAAGAAAAATCCTTTCAACCAGTTAATTTTGAGCACGAGTCCCCCATTTGAACAAGACGCACTAGAAGGAACACATTTGTCAGAAGACACAATCTGTTTGGACATGTGACACAACATGCGTGATTTTGGACTGGATCAGCCTGTATTGTTGAGCAACATTCCATAATTCTCCGCCTCCTGTTTCCTTGCCATCATATGTCCACTTTGTGTCCTTGTGTCCCACAGTGTGCAGTGAAACGCCTCGAGTGGACTCACCTGTATCCATCGATGAAGCTGGCATTGATGTAGTCAGAGCCCTCTACTCCTCTGACTGGCTGTAAGCAGACACGAGTGGACTCGAAAGGCATGATGTTCACCAGGCGGTTCTTGAATTTGTTGCACGGCAGGTTGGCACTGATAAATCTTGATGAGTGTGCTTTTGAGTTTGCAAGTTTCTGCAGAGAAGGAAAGGAAGACGGATGTTTGTGATGCTCCTCATCAAGGCACAGTGCACTGCAGCCTCACATCAATGCCCACTGACTCCTTTAAAGTCAATAATGCCAGTTTTGGTTGAGTGTGGTGTGTAGAAAAGGTAGTTAAAGCCACTGATGCATGAGAATGTTCCTCTTTGAAATTATCCTTCTGACTTCTAATGAAGGCCTGCCACTGCAGAGGAGTCCAAACAAACCTTTCCACTCGAACACAGGCTGGAGCAGGAAGTCCTGAGATGCTACATGTATAAAAAGAAAAATACTTCTCTCAGCAACAACAAACATGATCAGGTTTTTTTTTTCTCATGGTCAGATTGTTGACGGACTTTTATGTGATTTGTTTGCACTGCAAGAGCAAGTATCAATTTAAGAAGTGCTTGCAAAAGAAATTTTCACTGAGCTGAGGATCAAAATCTGATTACACTGCATCCGGATTTACAGCCACCCCGCTTGATTGAGCAGGCAGCATAATTTTGGTTGTGTGGCGTGGCCCCAAAGGTTATATCAGCGCTGTTGCTCAGTGCCTGGTGAGCAGTTGAGTACAGTGGACTGCTGATGGACCTTTATCAGAGCTGGACCAGTTTTTCTTGGCAATCTTGCCCTCCTGTTCCTGATCCTTCTCCCGCCACTGCTGACTGGCCACCGCTTGCTCCTCTGAGGAGGAATTCAGTTCTGCTCTGTATAATCAGCAGAAGGATCCCGTCCCACCTCTTGCTTGTGCTGAGTAATACACCCAGAGGTGCACTCCAAACATTTTGTACTGCAGACTGCCTGTGGCAGCCACCACTCTTTTCTTTCTTGTGGTCAGTTAGTGTGCTGGTCATCAAGAAGGGAGAGCAAATACATTCATCAAAAGTGATCTGTCTCTCATTGAACTGAAACAGAGCCCTTTCAAGTAAGTGGTAAAGGACAGAATAATTTCTTATCAGAATGTAAGTACTCGTAACTCCTCCAGAACACTGGATACGTTCAGAAAACATGTAGACAGGTCCCAAGGAACAAACAGGACCCCCACAGCTGCCTAAAAAAAAATAGAATGGCTTTTATAACTGACAAAAGTCACCAGCACCTTGGCCAATACTAACACACTGTTTTATTGATGCTTTTTGCAATAATACAGATTTTTTTGTAAAACTGTGATCTCATTTGGATGGCAAATGATTACATTGGTAAAGTTTGATAGAAAAAAGAAAATCTGTTGCAGACAGATGGTTCTGCTGGGTTTTTTTACAGGCTGGTCTGCTGGTCCGTCTGCTCGAACAGGGATTGTTTAACGACAGTGCAGCCTTAAAGAAATGTGCCTTTGTGTTATGGGATAAAGTATAATTTCACTCTGCTGGCCAAAAGAATATATCAGTTACTGCCAATAATTCCTCATTGCTTTATGTTTGAGGGGTTCTGTTGTATCAGTAAGGCAGAAGGATCAATTGCTTTCAGGAGATGCTGCTGTTATTGTACTGAGAGGCATTAAGTAGCTGGATTTCATAACAGTTTGATATTTTCATGTGATAGTTTTCATTTGGTACTTGTCTCTACTTTGGTCTCATCATCTTTCTGCACCAACTATTTTGTTTCGTTCGGTTTTTCTTACGACAACACCTCCATTATTTCCATGGCTGATCTGCACAGTGACATACAAAGCTTTTGTTTAGATACTCAGTACTGACAGACACAGATAAGCTGGGATGATTCAGTATCGTAGTATTTTCCACTCATCTTTTCTAAGAGCTGATGGAGAAGCCAGAGTGCGGCCTGCCAGTGCAGCAGCAGTGTTCCTACCTTAAACTCCAGCTCCATGGCAGTGGCAGTATCTCCTGTAGAAATCTGGGTGAGCTTCTGGATGTGGGCGTACAGGTTGCGGGCAGGAACCTCTGTGTTGCCACATATTGCAGCTTCCAGCAGGGCCTCATGGATGAATATGTACTGCTCCTCTGTCTGAACCATGTAGTTCCTCTGAGCACGCATACATGTTACATGACCATATATGTCCACTGATTTCTCGTGTTTCAACCTCTCCAGCATGGCGTCGATCACGATGAAGCAGCCTGTCCGGCCAACGCCAGCGCTGCCAAATAGACAGCAAACATCAAACATGGGAGTAATGGTGAACAGTATACAGCTGAATAAATGATTACAGCAGTTGTGTAACACACAGTCCACAGCATCAGCCCCAACTCACTGCCAAGCCTCTGTCTAACGTACTGGATCCTCCCAAAGGCCCAGTCCACAGGACAGAAGGCACAATTCTGCACTGTGTGCCTGAACCTCTTCGGCTCGCAGGTGGACTCTTATTGAGATTCTGTATTCCTTGTGATTGGAATCACAATTTTTTTTGTGTTGTGAGAAACGCGCTTTAATCGCAGCATGAAGCTGACATTAAAACAAGTTCATATGAGTGGTCCTTGGTGTCCCGACTGGAAAGAAAGGTTTGTAGAGCACCTGGAGAGAATTTCTGTCTCTTCTGATTTTGGCCAGGAGTATCACATCGCTGCATCTGTTGTTTCTCTGCTGTGGTTTTTAGAAGCCTCACAGACTGGTAAACACAAGAGTGCTTTGAGAAAAGTACAAATAACACTTTCAAGGATTCCTCGACAGGTCTGTGTTTTCTTTCACACAATGCATTTACTTTGATAACTACACACTGAATGCCCTTCATCATTTTCAGCAAAGTATATAACAGTAGCTATGTGGCCCTATTCAGTTCAGGGTTGAACAGTTTTGACAGCTGAGGGCCTGGGGGCCACTGAGAATGCTGCAGTCCATCACAAAACTACACAAAGGGAAAATTTTGCAATTTGAAAGAAATGAACGCTTTGCTGTGGTTGCAGGATGAGTCAGCACACAGCTGTGAAAAATAGCTGCAGAGAAACACAAGCTGCACCAAGAGGAGGTATTGGTTTGTAATGATGAACAGAAGATGAAGGTTAAACACTTCATGTGTCCCCCACCATTAAAATCTGCTCATTACCTCCCACAAAGAAGTGATGTTTTCACTTGTGTTTGGTAGTTGGTTGTTTTCTATCAGAGAATGAATCAAAAAGATGTGGATGGATTTAAAAATGACATTTGCAGAATGGGTGATTGATGAACAGGTGATGAGACTTTGGTAGAAATCCAGAATGATCCAAAATGTCCTTTCTTTGGCGTTTTTAAGGAGTATCTGGCCCTTTAGGACAGTGCCACAGTTTCATTCTTAATAACTGAGTAAAAAAACTGTGACTTAACTTCACTCAGACTCATCATTGCAATTTACATAGTTGATTAATGTCTTTATTCATTGTCATGGTTTCACAGTCCAGAATACAATCCTTTAAAATTAGAAAAAGGTTTTATTAATAGAAAAAAAATTCTAACAAATTTGATGCCAATAAATAATTACTCCAAAATTATTGAGGTAGAACACTGTCACACAGTTTACACACATTACATGTGGTTTCCTCTTTCCTAAGAGCTGATTTGTTATGGGGTCCTTTTTGTTACCAATTGTGGGAAGTAACAAGAAAAATGTTTTCCCATTCCCAATTTAAACTACTTGAAGCATCAAATTAGATAAAGTGAAGGAATGCTTCTACATCTTCTACTGAATCAAAGTCACATGGACATTGGGCACTCGAATGTTTCACTCTAACTTTCTACTCAACTTTCTTATCTTGTTAGGAGAACAGAGCCCAAATTGAGACATGTTTTACACTGAATCCCCTCTAGACAGATGATGGGGGTCACCACACCAGTCAGAGGAACCATATTTACAAGCTGTTGGAGCTACTGCGAGCTAAAGCGTGAAGCTTAATGCATGAAACACCTTGATGAGTTTTATGCATTCAGTGAGCTTTTGTTTGGCAGACAGTGCAATGTGAGAGATCCCTCATCTGGTTCAGTTGTTGAGTGTGTCATCCTCAGTCTTTGCTAAAATGTATCATGCAGTGTGCACTCTTAGTCTGTACGCTCTGTAAAGTCTCTGTGGAGTCGGGCAGGAAGTATTAAGTTATAGGCACACAGACCAACAGAATAACATGATAATATGAGTGGACTGAACCAACAACTCTTTACTTTACTTTTTACTTTTTCATTCCTTCACACACTGCCCAATGAAATTCTTGCATGTGTGTAACATGGATAAAAAATACTTGAGACTACTGCACACTATCACATACAGGTGGAGGATGGCAGACAACACGTGGGACATTTTCAGGCTCTGGCTGCACTTTTGTAGCTGTTTGACAACATTTACCAGGAGTTAAGGTCACTTTTATTTGATGTCAATTGCATTGCAGCCTTTGCATGACGGCGTACCTGCAGTGAACCACCATGGGGCCTGCGTCTGGGGGGTTGCAGGCCTTGATCCTGCGTAGAAAGGCCAGTGTTGGGGTGGGATACTCAGGTACTCCATGGTCAGGCCAGGCCATGAACTGGAACTGTCGCACCTCTCTCTTCTCACTGGACCCGTTCTATGAACGCACATACAAGCATGCACGTGTGTGCACGCACACACGCATGCACGCACGCACGCATGCACGCAAGCAGTTAACTCCAAGTCTGACACTGTGTGAGTGGTTTTTGCTCATGTCAAGTTGTCAAGACCACTATGGCTGATTACATTGTTTTTCTCATCAAGGAACAAGACCAACATTTCGCTAAGCAATGACTCAACTTCTTTTGTTATTGCTATTGAAAGAATACGTCACACAGCAGAATGAAGTATTAAACTGTGACCAGCTGTGTGACATGGAGTAAAGAGCCAGTCAGCCTGTTGGTATTTGGCTGACACTAGGTTCACACAACAGTCTCTGATCTGGTCAAATCAACAGCAATCCTTTCAGTGGGGGCTCTGATCCTGCTGTGTGTCTCTAGTGAGTGTGCTGAGCACAATTTCATTCATGCTTCTCTTCGGGTCAACTCTCATCCAGCCAGGTTCTGGTTGACTTTTCTCCCTCTGCGTCATGCTTTACACGTTCCTGGACCATCATCTGTTTCTGAGTGTGTTGCTTTCCCTTCATGTGTCTCACCTCATTCATAAACATGAGTGTTTCTAATTTTAGTTGGGAGATCTTTGTTGATCTGACAGAATTATCTCTAATTGTGTGATCAGACCATCCTGTTGTATAAAGTGATCAGATTGATGTGCAAGTTAACTTGCACCAAGAGAAAAACGAATCCAACACATGAACACAGCTGCACCTGAATCCCACCAGCATTTAAGGTGGTTAACTCTCTGTGATTAATTCAGTTAACTGTGCAACTGTTTGAAGTTCTTTCCCACCTACATTTCTTTCAAAACACAAGCTTCATGGTGGCGTGCAATGTCACATGACCACATTGATTATGTGACATTATGTGTACAAAGCTCGGGCAGCAGGACAGGTTTACATGGACGCTGATCTGATTAGAAACAGACTTACACAACCAACAGTCCTCAGTGTGAAGATACTGTCTTATTGAGAAATAACAGCAACATGGACAGTAGCACATGAGGGATGGAAATGGCCACTGGTAATAGTTAGAAAAATGAAAGTGCATTCATTCTACAAACAAATGACACCCTGCAGGTTGGGGTTTGTTTTGGTTAGAGGACACAGACACTTAAGTCCTCTTTGAATGCTGCATCCAGTGGATGGATGGATGTTTGGGGTGGGTCTCATGAGCTGCACCTCTCTGGTTTTGTGGTTATCTGGTTGACCTGTGACCCATGGTTTGGGCCTGGTCCTGAGCTGTGGTTCTTATGGTTAGCCACCCCACCACATAAACAAAGAATGCTCACCATTTTCACATACGTCAGTTACTCTCACCTGGTGATAGCAGGATGAAACCACTGGTAATTTCATTGCCACACCATGGTTGAGTCAGGTTCCTGCTAAGTGGCCACAGATAATATGACTCAGTTTATATCCTGTGTCTACTCTAGCATCAATATGTTCTACACTCCTGCTTCTATTTGCACACCCCTTCCTTGCTCTGGATCACAGGTGTCAAACTCTGGTCCTGGAGGGCCGGCTTCCCATTACTTTTCCATGCTTCCCTGCTCCAACACACCTCAATCAATTCAATAATTGTTAGCAAGTTTCAGCTGAGCACAAAAACGACACACTAATTTTAAGCAGGTGTGTTGGAGCAGGGAGACATCCAAAACTTTTAAGATGCTGGCCCGACAGGACCTAGTATGACACCCCTGCTCTAGATAGTGGGCTGAGATGGTTATACACTTCATGCAGACCATCTGATTCAGAGGACGATTGGCACCTGCTCATCAATTAACTCTGTGATTAGTCCCTCCCCACCTTCATCACCACTACCGCCTTATCTAACCCCACTTCTTTCATCCCTTTCCTCTTTCTCTTGTCGCTCTTGCACAGCCCTCATTGAGCACCATGTTATGATAACCCCCAGCTAGATGGACAATAGCCAGTGAGGGCAGGTGAGTGTCACAGTTGTTAAAATTTTTTTTTTTAAATAAATAGATGAAAGTGCATGTATTCCACAACAAATTCACACCTTCAGTGATGATGTCAATGCCTAACAATAAATGCAAACATTTAAAAAAATAAAAAGCCGAATAGACGAGGAAGCATCATAGATTTGTGATGTGATGACTGAGGGCCACAGCTTTAATGTGAGTTGTTTCAAACTACGATCTCAAAGAGGGAAGCTACAGAGACTCTCACAATGTTTTATCTTCTATCTCTCAATTTTTTGACCAAATGACTGGATGTTCAGATATGTTCATGAACTTACAATTTTTCTTACACAAGAGGTATGATCAAGGAACAAACACAAGAGTACGAACACAAACGCCACACGTCTTCTGGTTAGTGCAACAAGACCCCCTAGAAAAGCTGGATATGAACAGATATTGTCACATTTTTGCTCTTTTCAAAGGTTTACTCAAACTTATTTATTGCATCAAAGACATTGATGTTGGATTAAATCGAACAAGATACAAAGAAACAGGGCCTTCAGTGTTAGTGTACTTGCTTTGTGAGCAACATTTGCCTTTACATGCAAATCACACAAGCTTATTTCTGACCTTATAGAGGGTGATTGATCGCACACTGTACGTAGCCAACTCCACAGTGTCCAGCATGGTCACCTGAATCATCCCATAGGTCTCTGTACCTCTACTGGGCCAGTATTGATCACACTTCACCTGCACACAGAAACACAGCAGCAATCAGTTGGTGTTGTACCACATCTACAGTCGTTGCCAAAAGTTTTGAGAATGACACAACTTTAAATTTTCAAAAAGTCTATTTCAGTTTTTATAATGGTAACTTGCACATACCCCAGAAAATTATGAGGAGTGATCAGCTCAACTGCAATTAATTGCAAAGTCCCTCTTTGCCTTGAAAATAAACTTTATCATGAAAAACAGATTTCCAATGCATTTCAGCTGTGAGTGCATCTGCACGCACAGTGAGGCAAAGACTTTTGGAGAAAGGCTTGGTGTCAAGGAGGGCAGCAAAGAAGCCACTTCTCTCCTGAAAAAAAGCATCAGGGACAGACTGCTATTCTACAAAAGGTATAGGGACTGGACTGCTTAGGAGTGGGGTAAAGTCATTTTCTCTGACGAATCCCCTTTCCGATTGTTTGGGGCATCTGGAAGAAGGCTTGTTGGGAGAAGATGAGGTGAGCGCTACCATCAGCCCTGTCTTATGCCAACAGTGAAGCATCCTGAGACCGTTCACGTGTAGGGTTGCTTTTCAGTCAAGGGAGTGGGCTCTCTCACAATCTTGCATAAAAACAAAGCCATAAATTAAGAATGGTATCAGAACATCCTCTGAGAGCAACTTCTCCCCACCATCCAGGGGCAGTTTGGTGATAAAGAAAGCCTTTTCCAGCATGATGGAGCACATTGTCATAACACAAAGTCACAACAAAGTGGCTCAGGGAACAACACTTTAGGATTTTGGGCACTTGGCCAGGAAACTCCCCAGATCTTAATTCCATTAAGAACTTATGGTCAGTCCTTAAGAGGCAGTTGGACAATCAAAATCCACAAATGCTGACAAACTCCAAGCATTGATCATGCTGCAGCAGCAGACTTTGTGAAAATGTGCTATTTGTGTCATTTCAAGACTTTTGGCCATGACTGTACAGGAGACAGAAAGAGGAGTGAGGAACAAGTAGGAGACAGATCTTTATATTTGGTAACTGTTTGGGCCTTTTACTTTACTGCCTGCAAAGCCTTGTTTTACATACTGAGAAAAACTGATATAAGTCAATATGATTCAACTTGATTTCATCTATAGAAAAATGCATGTTTGGGGTCAGGTCAGGCCTGTGGTTTGTTGTACCTCCATGATATGAAGCAAGTCACGATGGTTGATATATATCTTAACGCTTCTGGTTGTCAACTGTGTATTTTTTTGAGATGAAGAAGATATATCAGATGATGTATAAGAATGGACTCATTTCAGTTTGACTTTCCTACTGACTGAGAAAAAGACGAATGAACAGAGCCATTCTAAGTGTTCAACATTATTGCTGGGAGCTGACCAGGTGACCTGGTGACCAGGTGGCACTCCTGGAAAAATGTTTCCACATTCGATACAGGAGGTGAAGTAACTACTGCGCAGTCACTAATGCATTCTTTCTCTCCAAATTCTACCTTACGAGTATCGATCCCAAAAGTTTTATGCTTTCTCTGCACTTTGACTAATAATTTACTTCTTTCCAGGATAATGTACATTACGTTTGCATGACACACTTTTGGCACCCTGACCTTTACAGTTGCACACAGTGAATAAAGAAGATGATTGAAAAAACCTCAGATGTTACAATAACCTACTTTTTATTACATCAGGACAGTGGTAAAGACCAAAGACTCTGTGTGGGTCCAATATCAGAAGACATTTGGTTTGTTCGTGTATTGTCTTGGAGCTGCTGTCACATCTGGTTCTTTTAGTGGTCCTTTAGTCCTACCATAGTCCTGATAATTTAGTCCCCCTTTATACTGCCCGCACAGCTTCTGACAATAGTTGTGCCAGTCCTGGTGGTCTGGACCTTTACCACTGTCCCTGCCCTTGTCTTGTCTGTCATGTATTAGGTTCATTGTGTTCCTGGTGTCTCACTTCTGATTCTCATCTTGTCTCAGATGATGTGTATGCCCCCCTGCTCTCCCTCAGCCTGTGTTTACTCAGTATCCTGCACCAGCTCTTTAGCCGTGTCCTCCATCTAGTCTGCATTGGTTTGTAGCCCTGCGTCACTCTTTAGCCACTCTGTAGCTTGCGTCTGTTGTATTGTTTCATCTGACTTTCCCTTTTTTTCCAAGGTTTCTCTTCCTTTTAAGCTGTTCCTTTGCATGCTGAGCCTCTCTGTTTGAAGGTTAAAATCATCTCTGTAGTTATAAATCCTGGCAGGGAAGTGCTATTTTTCAGTCCGTACAAGCTGAGCCTGACCCCTGTGGATAAGCGGGGATTTCTTGTGGATTTACATCATATGTGAAATCTCAGTCAGGTGATTTGAAATTATAAAGATGATAATCAAAACTCATCAAATGTATGAACCCTATAGAATACTTTAATCCTTAAAGATGTTCAGGCTGTTTCCAATTGCAAAGTGAGACTTGTGCACTTTAGCAGCTGATGCTCTGTCCTCAACACTAATGACACTCTGCTGAGGTGCTCACTCCTACCCTTAACCAGCAAAGAAATTCTGATGTCATCACACATACAAGCCCTACCTCACAGCTCGCTGCCACTCATCTGCCATGCGACGATGTGGCAAAGCATGATACAGATGGGTGTTCCTGATCCTGAAGGCCAAGAGACCCGATGATGCTTAACAAAGAACATGGACCTCAAAACTTTATAACACTATTGACATGGAGAGAGAGTCTCTCTCTCTCTCTCTCTCTCTCTCTCTCTCTCTCTCTCTCTCATACTCTGCTGTCACCGAGTAACACCACAGCCCCACTATCACAGCTGTAACATCCTCATTCTTCAGTTTGGTGGTGTTGTGGTATTTTGGCCTCTTTGTGATCTCGGCTCACCCGTGACTTTTCCTCCAAACGGGTCATCATGATGATGGTGCAGGTCCTCTGCTCCCACACCATCCTCCAGAAGTCACTCAGAGTCTCAGGCAGCGGTCCTTGTGTTGCAATGTAAGCGTTCTGTTTCTTGTAGCCGTCGATATAGTTGGCGTTGATGTAGTCGCTGCCTGGAACTCCTGCAGCAAGAGACAGTTGGACAAAGTCGGTGAGGAAATTGAGAAAAAGAAAAAGGAGAATATTTGCTGCGAAGTCTCCCTGATTGGAAGCAGTTTCATTAACTGAACAACTGGCTGAGATAGTGAGTGTGTGAGCATGTGACTGACCATCCACAGATGTTAGGATGACCCTGGAGTGGTCGTAGGCGATGACATTTGCATAGCGGTTCTTTGGCTTGTTTACCTCCAGGTTGGAATGCTCCCACGTAAACTGCTGTCCTGGTTCAATGGACTTAAATACAAAGGAAGGGAAAGAGATGCAGTAGGTAAGCCTTCACAAGTACAGTCCCTGACAAAAGTCTTGTCACTTATCCAAGTTGAAGGAACAAAAAGAAATAACTTGATTTGTAATTGATCTATTGGAATCAGGAATGGCTTATATGACAGGCAAAGCCCTCTAGATAATGATCATTATACCAATATAAAGTTTTTGTATTATTCATTGAGTTTTATTATTGAAATAGAACAGAAAGTTCAGATTTTGCTTGGACAAAAGTCTTGTCGCATACAAAAACAACATCAAAATTATAGGTGAACTGTATTCTGAATACACAAACATGCTACAATAACATCAGAACATAAAGTTATGGTG